>PQME02000264.1:0-23130 GCA_003004525.2 Aspergillus sp. MA 6038 | reverse complement strand
AAAAAAAAAAAAAAAAAAAAAAAGAAAAAAAAAAAAAGCGAGGATCAAGACACTAATTTACATCTATCAATGGCACCTCGCCCGCGAGCCTCTTCTTTCCGTCTTTATAAAATTAAATTTCCAAACGGCCCCGACTGTACATGGGCCCCGTTCTTGTTGGGGTATAGAAGAAATGTACCTATTCAGAAATCCGCTTCTCCTGGCTGTCGTTGTGGGTGATGGCGATCTCGGCCTTTTCAGCGTTGTAGTTGACGCCCGCCTCCGGCAAAGTCAAGCCCAGGTCCGCCGACATCTGGGCAATCTGGTCGGGAGTGAGCTTGGGCAGCTCATTAGCGACCTGGTAGGGCCACTTCCCCTCGATGTGGGCCTTGGCGAAAACAATGTCAACCTCCTCCAGATCACGCCGGCCGTTTCCGCGTAGAAGAACCAGGCGAAGGGCACGCCGCAAAAGTTGACAAGTGCGAAGAAGAGGTAGATGCCCCAGGGACTGGCGTCGGAGAAAACGGGTGTGAACATGACGACGGCAAAGTTGGTGATCCAGTTGGTGCAAGTCGAGGCCGCGGCCGCCATGGTACGAGTGCGCAGAGGGTTGATCTCCGGCGGGTAGATCCAGGGCAGCGGCAGGGTGGTGAAGGCGAAGAAGCAGATGAAGAGGAAGATACCGACGACGGCACCCTTGGAGTTCTCTGGGGTGCCGCGAACCAGGCAGCCCATGGTGATGATGAAACTGAGACCCTGACCAAGGAAACCAATCAGGAAAAGCTTGCGGCGGCCAACCTTTTCAATCATGAAGAAAGAGGGAATGGTTGCGAGAGCGTAGACGGTGGCGAAGACACCACCCAAGACCAATGGGAGACGGCCGGTCATGTTCAGATTCGTCTGAAAGAGCAACGTGGAGTAGTAGATGGCAGCGTTACAGCCGGTGAATTGCTGGAAGAACTGGCCGGAGCAACCGATAATCATGCGCTGGAATTCTTGGGTCTTGCCAAAGGTGAACAGTGTGCTCCAGCTAGCCTTGTTCTCCTGGGTTGCTCTGAGGTCTGCCTTCATGAGGTTGAAATCGGCGAGCACACTGTCCGAATCGGGGTCGGCATCGTTGAGCTGGGCCAGGACGTGGCGTGCCTCCTTATCTCGTCCCCTCATGACAAACCAACGAGGGGATTCGGGCAGAAGGAGGGCGCCGATAGTCACCATGACGGCGAAGAGAATCTGGAAGGCCACGGGGAACCGCCACTGGACCGAGGTATCGACATACGAGAGACCAAAGTCGATCCAATAGGCAACGAACGTGCCGACAGCGATAATGGCACCTTCGAAACAGACCAGGAAACCCCGATTGTGAGCGTGAGAACACTCTGACTGCCAGACCGGGATAGTCGCCGTATCCATGCCGTTCCCAATACCGGAAATCACGCGGCCGATGACGAACTGACCCAGACCCCATTGAGGACCAAAAGCAGCGGTGGAGATGACGGCACCGACGACCATGATCAGTCCACCGGCGACCAGCAACGGCGTTCGACCAATCTTTTCACCGTAGATGAGGGTGAAAATGGCACCGAAGAAACAACCCAGTTCATAGCAGGCAGTCACCGCACCACGGAGGACCGAGACATGCTGCGAGTAAGCGGCGGAGTACGAGGGATCCGTTTTCGCGGGAATGTAGAGAGGGGGAAACTCCTGCGTGAATTGGTCCCCGGAAATGATACCGGACATCAACCCCTGATCATAACCAAAGAGCGAGAAACCCAGAACAGAGGTGATGGTAATGGCGATACGGAGCTTCCGGCCCCGCAAGCCAGAGGTTGTCGTCCACATCTTGGTGACGATATACTTGGAGGAGGAAGACGAGACAAGTACCAAGACAAGAGCAGGAAGAGGAATCCCGAAGCCAGGCCAGGCTTCCCGGGGGAGGGGGGCACGGGCACTTTAGTATCCATTTGGTTTTGGAGGGGGGGAGAGAGAAGGATTCGGCCAAGAGGGACAAGGTTTTCATGGACCACGGAATACGGGCCATCGGGCATGTCTCGCGAGCCGCTGAAAGAGCCCAAGGTCCAATGGGACGTCAGGAAGAAGCTTAGCGGCAGGTTGGAACAGGTAGTGAAAGGTAGCGAGAGAGAGAAGGGGGGTGTGTGTGGTGGGGGGGAAGGGCAAGGCTGGAGTCAAAGGAATCATGCGGAGTCAAAGAGGGCGTTACCGGGGTCTCCAGGTCGAAAGAAGCAAAAGATCCTTGTATAGTTTGGGGGCGGGCGCCCCATGGAGCCAGTGAGCCAGATACGACCCCTGTGTTGGTGTCGGACTCGAGCCGCGGTGTGGTAGTCCGGCCTGACGGGAATCCCACACCGCGGCTCGAAGGAAAAGCAACAGCGCGGATCTGGTATGGTAATAATACCCGCGAGATTGGCTCAGTGACAGTTCCACATCGTCTGTAGAGGCCATTTACTGTATAGAGTAAGTCAGTATTCGGGTTGTCTACGCTTCTTGCTATGCTTGATGTTGACAAGCATTCTAGGCATTCTTAGCATTCTCTCATCCCGCATCAGCATGAGCATCAGCATGAGCATCAGCATCAGTATCAGCATCCACGCTCGCCCACGACCCGAGACTCTTGGCGAGGTACCGTCAAATACGGCTTGTCCACAAACGGCAATGTCCGTAACTGGATTACGTACTGCCTGACAGTGGTCCACCGGGTAATATTCCTAATGCGGGGATACGAGAATATGGGGTCGAAGGCCTGCACCCTGAAATCTCCGAAAGTACGCCGCCATGAACCCCCCTCCAGCAGTGGAACGAGTTAGATACGGCTCGGTTTCGTACCCGCTATGACTGTCATTCGCGGAATGGTACCGACTAGCACGAGAATGGCGCGCATGCAATTTGCTGGGGGTAAGACACTTCGTGACTGTGGTGTTACGAATCAAGACACATCAATTCTCACGGGATGATGCGGGAAGGAATGGTGGAATCATTGGATGATAGTCCATAAAGGGAAGTACTATGATCCTGGATCCTACATGAAAGGATGCATGTGTTGGTACCAAGGTACGCGCGGATACATGTTGAGACGATTCACCAATGAGACGCATGTTGGTTCAACACGTCGGCAACGAACAAGAGCGCAGGACGGCGGGCCGAAGCAGCGGAAAAGCCAGTCGGTGATTTGTATTCCAACCCTCGCGCATCTCGCCCGGCTCTTCCATATTCTAGAGCAGAAGATGGTCTCTTACAAAACTTGATGGATCAGGGGCTCTCATGGTCAGTGCTAGTATGTAACACGAAGAGATTTGAGATCTCTGCAGATGCATTGGTCAAGACGTTTGAAGTTTACAAGTCCATCTCTGCCCGACAAGATATCCAAACTGGGAGAGATCTCGCCCGTCGTGATTAGATTTGGTTCTGTTGCAGACGGTTGGCTCCAAACGCTCGTGGAGCACTCACATGTACGGCGGCGATGTCTCCACAGCGGACAGACTTCGTATTTACAACAATCTCGTGTCAACACACTACCAGTGCCAAATCCATACATAGTTCACCTCGACTGGACAATATAGCAAATAATATCTAATATAGCCATTTACTGGGCTCTAATATAGTCTATGATGTAGATTTTACTAGCTAAAAGGTAGATAGCAACCATCAGTATGCAATTTTCTTCAGATCCAACCCTCATCATGGAGGATAGTATTGGGCGGGCACTAAGCCTATTTAGGTCAAGAATACCACCTGACCTAGAAGGCAGTGCCCTTATTACCCCTCGTCCGGTAGCGTTGGGTATGTTTAGCGCCTTGGCATCTTGTATGGGGTATTATTGGCTGAAGCAGACCGCTTCAATTATTCTGCCGCATTTCACGTCGCGGTAGAACGTGAGCCCTGTTCTACCGCTACCATAGACGATGTCCATAGAAGAGGAGAAAAGATACTGGGCTTCTATCCTACTGTCATGACACTACCGTCCCTCACTACCTTGTACAGAGGCCAAAGAGGTACCATAAGTGCTGCATATGTTGTGTCACAGGCAGAGCCGCAGAAGAAGCAGAGGGCAGCTACCCATGCGGCCATGCCCAGGGAATAATGGATTCTTATAAATCTGGATGGTTCTGCTACTCATGCAAAGTCCCAATATGCCATGACCATACTGGACAGCCGTGCTGCAGAGACGTCCATAATATAAACCTAAAATGCTAGCATTCAGTGTCAGCTTCATGGCTTGCTAGATATGGCAATATTATTAGGGCGGTAGAGCTATTAGCGAATAATGATCCATATTGGTGCCAAGACGAAACCACGCTAAACGTACCCAACGCTACCAGACGAGGGCATACTCTGGAGTAGATTATTCTACTACGTAGAACCATGCCGAGACCTGGTACACTTGTACATAGTATGTAGTATAACTATGTTTGATTGATTATTAGTGACCACCCCGCAGACCCCATGAATATTCTAGGGGTCTAGAATATTTGATCCCCTTAAAATAAAGAGGACTAATATAATTGGGCAGTCAGCTTAGAATACTGCACGTCATTGGTGCGTGGTCATAAGAAGTAGACGGAGTGGAAATTCATCTTCCAACTGGCAAATCCCTAGATATCGTCCGCCGTAACGGGCTGCCCTCATAAAAGCGGCGGCACCCGTATCAGGCAACTGGATGGAATTCACTTATACAAGTACACCACAATCAATGCAGTCTAAACAAGGTCAACAGACACATCTTGTATAATAAAAGAAGATTCAAAACTGCATTCCTGAGTCATGTCATAAGGACCAGAACCAAAATATGCATCAATGGGCGGAATGGTAGATTCGCTTCCCCTTGACCCTTTCTCCGTGTTGGAGCTGCCTGGGGAGATCCAACTCAGGCTTCACCTTTGCCTCTTTCACTTTCCCTTCCCTTTTCACCACCCACCATCCATCTAGACTGTCTTCTTGTTTGCTGTCTTCATTGTCTTCTGAGACACTCACTATTGTCTCTCTCTCCCCCCCTTTTGAACTCTTGTCTAGCCTCTCATACTCCATGTTCTCTTCTGCATCATGGACCCCTCCAACCATGATGACCAGCCCCCAGTCTCATTCACCTCCCCCTTCACCTCCCCGGCTTTGTCGCAATCGCTGAATCCAAATTCTCAAATGGCGCCTTCTTCTACGGCTCCTCCTGCGCCTCTACCAACCTCGCCCTCCCTGTCCTCTACATCCCTACTCTCTCCTTCAGACGCCACCCCGCGATCCGCCTCCAAAGACCGTCAGCCTGCTCCTCGTCGTACCACCAGTTCTACCTCGTTGCGCGACGAAAGACGTAAATCCACGCCTAGTTTGAAGAAGCGCTCGTCGACTGCATCGCTGCGATCCGTCCACAACAGCGCGGGCTCCCCCTCGCCCAGCCTGTCGCGACGTTCGTCCTCCAACTTCGCGACCTCCCCCACCACAACAAACAACATGATGTCAAAGAAGTCCCCAGATCCCGTCCCCACTGCGGCGTCTATCGCTGCAGAGTATTTTCAGAAAGACGTCGACTGGCATCACGCAGCTGATCTGCAGTCCAAGACCCTTGTCGTCGTCCATGATGCCTGCTACGGACACCGGTTTGCGCGACCCAGAAGCTCTCGAGCCGCCCTGAGTTCCATCGTGGAGAGGCCAGAGCGGGTTCGAGCCGGCGTGCTGGGCGTGTCCGCGGCGTACGTTCGTCTGGGCCGTCGACATGCTGGTGAGCCTTACGCGCCGCATCCCAGTCTAGACCCTCGTATCTCGCCGGCGCCTCCGTTTCAGATCCGCAAGACGGCGCGTACCCTGGCGCTTGATTCCCCTGTTGTCGCGCATGTGCATGGAACGAAATGGATGGAGGATCTCAAGACCATGTGCGATGCTGCAGAATCGCGACTCGCGTTGAATGGCAAGGAATTGGTGCGGCCCCGCAGTGCTGGCAAGGATGATCGTGCCCCGGAGTTCCACCAAGGCGATCTCTATCTGTGCTCGGAGTCCCTGAACGCGTTTCAAGGCGCTCTGGGTGGCGTATGTGAGGGTGTGGATGCTGTATTTGGCTCCGGCTCTACAAAACGGGCGTTTGTTTGCATCCGTCCTCCTGGTCACCATTGTTCCTCTGGCCTGCCGTCCGGATTCTGCTGGATCAATAATGTCCACGTAGGGATCTCGTATGCCGCCATGACTCATGGCTTAACCCATGCGGCTATTCTGGACTTCGACCTGCATCACGGAGATGGCTCGCAGGAGATCACGTGGGAACAGAACCGACGGGCCGCGACGACCCCAAAGAACGCAGCGGCTTACAAGAAGGCGAGGATTGGTTACTTCAGTCTACATGACATTAACTCCTATCCATGCGAAATGGGCGACCTGGAAAAAGTGCGCAATGCCAGCGTATGCGTCGATGGGGCACATAACCAGTCGATCTGGAACGTCCATCTGGACCCCTGGAAGAGAGAATCGGAATTTTGGGAGATGTATGCCACCAAGTACACCATTCTGCTCGAGAAAGCGCGCGCCTTTCTGCGACTGCATACGGAACGTCTCACCAGCATCCCGAATGGACCTGCCCCCAAGGCCGCCATCTTTCTTTCTGCAGGCTTCGATGCGAGCGAATGGGAGGGCGTCGGCATGCAGCGACACAAGGTGAATGTCCCTACCGACTTCTATGCCAAATTCACTGCCGATGTCGTACGTATGGCCGAAGAAGAGGGTTTGGGGGTTGATGGTCGGGTCATCAGTGTCTTGGAAGGTGGCTACAGTGATCGAGCCTTGATGAGCGGCGTCTTCAGCCATCTCTCGGGTTTGAGCGATGCAACCACACCAAGCAATACTGTGACTGAGCAGCAACAGATAGATCGCCTTGCAACTGAAATGACCGATCGCTTGGACCTTCATGAGACTAAATCGAGAGATCTAGAGCTGAATGTTCAGCAGCAGCAGCAGCAGCAACAGCACGAACCTAATTACGACCCTGCTTGGTGGTCGCGGGCCTCACTTGAGGAGCTGGAGGCATTGATCAATCCTCCCCCACCGGCACCAAAAGGCCGCGAAAAGTCCACTCCGACATACTTTGCTCCGACCCAGTCGTTTACTGCCAAAGTTGTGACTCCGACACGCGATCGAAAATCGAACGGTTCTTGTAACAGTCTGGAACCTGAGTTACCTCCACTGCCAGAGGTGGGCTGGGCCACTGCAACGCAAGAGCTGTCCAAAATCCTCATTCCTAGTGACCGGCAAACTACAAGCTGTCGACCGGAAGATCTTAATGCTGAAGCCTCACGTCTACGACGGGAGCGTCAGGCAGCTGTGGAGGGAATTAGTATTGTCAAGGCTACTAAACCCGCCAACCCTGAAACTGTTACAGTGCCTGATGCAAGTCGGATGCAGCTCCGTGTGAGAAGGCCAAAGCCCTCGTCACCGAGCACACCCAAGGCCGAGACTCCCAAACGCCAGCCGGTGAATAGCAATCGGAGGACGACCATTGATCCTGCTAGTGATTTGAATTCATTGGACAAATTCCCGACGGCGGGTGCCAGTCGCAGGAAGAGCGCTGCTGCCTCGACGCCGGTATCTGATGCGGGCGGTCCAGGTGACTCTGATCAACGGTCACCGTCGCATGCAACAGCCGGTGCCTCGCGTCCTGGGACGGCCGCAAGCAACCGATCCACTACATCAACGGGTTATCGACAGACCAGTGCTAGTCGCTCCACGACTCCCAAGCGTGCCGCAAGCCCTCGGAAGGTTCCGCCCGTTCCACGTGTTCCATCTGGTTTTCTTTCATCGAACGGGGAGGGATCTTCTGCCACGGGTCAAGATCAGTCTCTTCCGACAGAAACAAGCATGGATAATCAGCACGAAGATGTGGACAGTCTTACTGCGGGCGTGCGAAAGCTCAACATCAAACTGAAGGTTCCCACCCCGCAGGAAAATGCAGCCCGTGAAAAGAAGGCAGCCGAGGAACGCAAACACGCGCCCAAGACTTTCAAGTATCGAGCCAGTGGTATCAGATCTCCTAATGCTCCCCCCACTCCTATTCGTGACCCTGCGCCCGCAGCGACGCCCCAGGGCCAGACGGTGAAATCAGAAGACGAGCCTAGCTCTCCTGAAATCTCGGCGATTCCCAACACCGTCACTGTTGCCCGACCCGGCAATTCACGCAAAGCGTCACCCATGCAATCATCCTTCGTCTCGCCCCCTCTGACCCCGGGAAGCACCGGCCAAGATACATTCCCGCCGCAGACATCTTCTCTTTTCTCCCCCGCCGCGTCTGTTGGCCAGTCGAAACACGGATTGCCTACATTCACATCCACGGATGCGATTCCTTTCGCTTCTGCGCCAGAGAGTGCTTCTGGGAATGCGGCGTTGTCCGAGAGTCGTCCTTCTACGTCGTTCAGCCATACGAATTCGGAGCGGTCAGGTTCAGGGTTTATTTTTGTGAATGAGCAGGATTATCAAGAGAAGCGGGCTTAACACTCCCTCTGCTTTTCCCTTTCCCTTATTTTTGCAATTCTTTCTGTCGTGTTATTCAATGTCTATCGGATTTAACTCTTGAATTTCTTTCTATGATATCCCATATGTTTTCTTTTTAAACTCTTGTTCTTTGTCACCCTATTTTTCTGCATGTCTGTTTAGTTGATACTGTGGTTATTGGAATATACCCTAGGCGTGTTTGTTAGTTATTTCTTTCTTGATCAAGCTCTGCGTGGTCTTCGGTTGGGGTGTGGAAAGTTGTAAACCATTGGGGACCTCAGTAGCAGAATATTTCTACGGCGGACAATATCTACAGAGATTTCTTTTGGCAATTGCCCTATGATATGTGATAGTCATGGATGTGCCATCTGCTTCGCCATCGGATCTAGACTTGATTTCGATCATAGTTTATGGACACGTACGTGATATTTGGCATTGGAAGGAGTATCAGAGCTCAGAAACCGTTCCATTTCTTCCGTCGAACGAGATATGTTAAAGAACGCAATCTAGAAAACTATTACCATACAAGCAGGGGTAGCTCACTTGCCCCTTGCCCACAATAGAGGCGCTGTGTGGGATGCATATCCCTATAAGGGTCCTGGGGTAGGAAAGACTCTGCCACGTTCAAGCAAATCCACGGTATCTCGACGTCCATGATACGTGATGAAGTCAAGTGTGAGTCTCTTCTACAGGTTTTGGTTATTGGAGCTGAAACTAGTAGAGCTACAGTAAGCAATCTTCTCGGACAAGACACGAAACCTGGTATTCTTGGATAGAAATTAGGGTATAGTATTCAAGCTATGAGTATGAGGTGCTATCCTTCAACCGCAGCCCCAATATATATGCAAGCAAAATAAGCAAAATGAAAGGACATCAAGATGTAAATGCGTGTATGTCACTTCCCCAGCATAACGCCGGCCCCCCTCAACATAACAACTGTATGTCCCTGCTTCACCTTTCCCTCGCCAAGGGACTCCGAAAACTCCAAAAATTCTCCAGACTCGACATGAAACATTCGTAATCTTGCTTCCTCCCCGACGCGATTATTCAGATTTTCGACATGCAGCCTCCTGGCTGCATCATCCAGCACCCTCCCAACTTTCCACCGCCCATCGAACCAGAAGTTCCCTGCCGGCGGCTCGTTCGTCTGAGTATCGCTGGTTCCCACCACATGCAGGTATACGCGACGATCCTGCGGAACCCCCGGGTCACCCTTCGCAGACCGCTTCATGCTATTAAGCTCTGTCATCCGCGCGGCGGGGCTATTTGGCTTCGGCTTCGGTGTTAACCCTGCTGCGGTAGCCTGGCCCTTATCTTTACCCCATGTGCGCACGCGCGAGAACATTGAGCGCAGAGTCTCATTCGCGGAGGCGGCGTTACCAGCCGGCCGGGCGCCCAGCGGCGTGATCTTGGCGCAGTCGTGTTCCTCGCGTAAGCGGTGTTTCAGACAATATTCCCGGTTACACTGCGGACAGCGCACTCCGGGGTCTTTCATGGTGTTAACAAGCGTTTTGCAGGAGATGTGCGCGCACTGGTCTGAGTTGTAGATCGTGGGCTTCTGCGTTGGTGCGCTGTTCTCATTGACGTTGCTGCTGCCTCCTTCTCGGCGTCGTGCCCATTCACCGGCTCGTGAGCATTTATGGGCCGTTTCGCTGCGGTGCTCGAGGCAATATGTACCTTGGCATGAACCGCATCGGAAGGGGAGGAAATCGAGTTGTCCGCAATATTCAAGTTGGCAGTGTCGTCCGATCGATTCGAGGTCTTTATCCGCCATTTCGCTAGTTTTGGGGTTGTTGTCGTCGGCTTTGGCTCCGCCTTTGGATATGGATATGGCGGACATTTTGGGTGGTAGATTCAAGTATAACGATAATAATTATTGGCTGTAATGCTAAGCGATAGTAATAGAAGAAAGTAGGCTGAAGTTGCAGAAAAAGTGGTAACCAGGCAGACACAAGAGGATGAATTGGAGAAGAGCCTCGAAACCGCTGGTGTTTGCGGAGAGATGACTCATCCTGTGGCGCACGGAGAAACTTCCAGATGGGATGTGGCGGTATAGATCGGATCTGATAAGATCTTCTTTGATTTTCAATCGGGTCTTGGGGCTAGGACATTAAAGCATGATCATATTGTCAAAATAGATAGCAAGCACGAATCTATACGCTCATTTTCATCTTGATCGCCTTGTGCGGCTGGTACCCAATCACCTCGAACTCATCCTCCTTCCATCCATCGATAACGCCACTCCCACGATCCTCGCGTTTGATTCGCAACTCAGGGAACTCGGTGGGTTCACGCGCAAGTTGTTCGTTCAGCGCATCGATATGATCGAGGTACACATGAGCATCGCCCATAGTATGGACCAGCGTCCCCGGGTTCAGATCCGTCGCATGAGCAAGGATATGCGTCAAAAGCGCATACGAAGCGATATTAAACGGCACACCCAGACCCATATCACAAGACCGCTGGTAGAGTAGACATGACAGCATCCCCCTTTTCTCCCTGCCCTGCGGATACGAGACATAAAACTGCGCAAACATATGACACGGCGGCAAGGCCATCTTTCCCAAATCCGCCGGATTCCAGGCGCTCATAATAATCCGGCGATCGAACGGCGTCTCTTTCAGCTTGCGCACCACGTCTGCCAGCTGATCCACCCCTTGTCCTGTATAGTCCGTTTTCGCATCGACGTATTCCGCCCCAAAATGCCTCCACTGAAATCCATACACGGGCCCCAGATCACCCACCTCGCGATGCCCCAAGCCCACGCGGTCTAGAAACTCCCGACTCCCATTCCCATCCCAGATCTTGATCCCGGCTTCGGACAGCGGGATCGAAGATGTGCTCCCCGAGATGAACCAGAGGAGTTCAGCGAGGACAGCGCGCAGGAAAACCCGTTTGGTCGTGAGGAGGGGCAAGACGGGGATGGGGTCAGAGGTCGGGGTTGGGCCGGGCTTAGAGAGCGAGAAGCGAAGCTGGGGTGGTGCGAAGATGGAACGTGTGCCTGTTCCGGTGCGATCGGGTCGGTGTTCGCCTTCTGTTAGAATAGTGCGGATGAGGTTTAGGTATTGGTGTTCTTCATGGGAGGGGTTGTGCGGTGGTGCTTGTTCGGTGACAGTCATGGTGCAATACGGCGCAAATTTAAAGGATTGGTAGATGTAGTGTAGGCAGAGATAGCGAATGTATATACAGGTTCAATGCTAATGTTTTGAAGCAGTGGTTTGGCTGTCGTCTGTTCTTGTCTGTGTTGGAGTTGGAGAAACTCTTTCCTGCCGACGCGCCTTCGCGACGCGCCGCGCGGTCACGTGATATAATTAGCGGGAGTATTACAGTATTGTTAATTACAATGCTTAACCAACAACACGTCTTGCCATTTGCCCCCCAACGGACGAGACCTCAGTATAAAACGGGAGAAATGGTTTACAACTTTTTGTTTAAGTGCCCCGAGGCAGTTCTATAGCGAGTTCACCAACCTGACTCCGCAAGACATGCACGCTCAACGACGACCAACACAAGCATGATCAAAGCCCAAACTGCTTTGAGCCGCTGCATTAACAATGAACACTCGAATGTATGAGCAATGCTAATCCACAAGCAGGTCAACGCCAACCCCTCGAAGCGCGCCGACAGCCCAATCGGGATAATTCGTTTTCTTGCCGTATTGTTTAGCAAAGTAGTCACGCAAGAAAGCCGGGAATCGGTCTTCCATGATAGCCTGCCGGGCAGAACTCATCAAAGAAAGAAGGTAGTGAACATTATGGATGGTGAGGCTGGTGTTGCCATATCAATAAATGGTATTTAGCAGTTCTACGGATGTGGGTGCGACTTACAGATGAGCTCCAACGGTTTCCTTCGCTGCTAGGTGGTGGATATAAGCCCTGGTGATCCCCAAGCCACCTTTATCGGATGGGGTGCAGCAGGAACATGTGCATCCTTCAACTATCGGCCTAAAGTCGTCTGAATATGAAAAGTGACAGATATCAAGGGTACCGGCGGGGGTTACAGCATTTCCAAACCGCTATTATTGTCAGATCAACAAGACTCAATCCTTAGGTGGGCGGTGACAAGAGCGAGACTTACTGCTGTCCTTGTTGGCCAGACGCAATCAAACATATCTGCACCAAGTGCAACCGCAACAACCAAGTCTTCAGGATAGCCCTAAGTAGAAACGTTAGTATCTTGTGTATCTGAGTGCGGAGAGTGACTTACCACTCCCATCACATATCGTGGCTTCCTTTCCGGAAGAAGACCAGTACAGGCATCCACCCTAGAATCTAGATGTCAGCTAGGTTCACTTGAGGTACAGAAGTACGGACTTACACTTTACAAAAGTCTTCCTTTGCCTCGCCGCCAGAAAGACCCCCAATGGCGATCCCTGGCGTATCTCGCGCTACCATTTCGGCGCAGCACTTTTCGCGCAGCTCTAAATCCAACCCCCCCTGGATAATACAGAAAAGGTTCTGCTTTTCGGGATATTTATGAGCTTCTATACATCGGTCAAGCCACCGGACTGAGCGCTCCATGGCTTCCTCGATTCTCGCATAATCTGGTGAGGTTGTTGCAATCACATCATCCAATTGCATGATGATATCTGATCCGATTGAATTTTGCAAAGACATAGAATGCTCGGGGGTGAGGAGCCTGAGCCCTATGTTAGCATTCCATTCTAATTGACGGTTTGATCAAAAAGGCATACATAGGTGAGCCATCATGGGGGCTAAGAAACCGAACACCGTCTTCGGTGACTTTGGCAAGTTTAAGCAACGAGACCATTTGAAACCTGTTATAAAATATTAGCGGTTCCTGAGCCTGTGAAAACACCCAGTCCATGTAGTGAAATAATCAAACATACCCTCCACTATCAGTCAAGATATTTCGATCCCATCCTTGCAGTTTGTGTGCCCCGCCCACCTGGTCCAGGACCGACTGTCCTGGTCTCAATCCCAGATGGTACGTGTTATTCAAACACAACATACATCCCGTCTGCTTTAGTTGGTCATATGTCAAACCTTTCAGCGATGCCTGCGTCGCGACAGGCATGAATATGGGAAGAGAGACCGACCCATGAGGGAGATGGAGTGTGCTCGCACGAGCTTTGGTCGTCTGTATGAACACGTCAGATGGAAGTGGTCTTTCGGGTAAAGGCTAGTATCTTGGATTATGGACTCACAGAACATTTGGCATGTAGTTCAAAGCTCATTGCAGAGGGTATTGCTGCGCGCTCTGTAGTTGGGGCTGTCGACATGGCTACGCTGCGAGCCCCGCGTAAGTTCGCGGCACAGTCTCTATGCGTGCGAAACCCTACTCTGCTAAGATACCTATGCAATCTGACTAAATTCGGATATGACGAGATCAACAACATCAATAAGAGATATGGGCATGTCTTAGTGGCTTGTGAGTAAAGCCATGGGAGGAACGACAAGGCTTGACTAAATGGAAGTACGGCTGGCTATAACGACCAAGTTGACCTTCAATTACACCTCCAAATTACTTTCTCTACAATCTTGGATTGGGCATATTACTTAGAAATTTGAATCAAGAAAAGCCTATTCAGATATAATGCAAGTGTTACAAGAGTCATTGTGTGATCTGTGGCGGCTCGAGATGGGCCATAGCAGCCAAATTGAAATAAGAAAAGTTAGTCGATCTTAGATTCCTGCAGAAGGAACTCCAACAGAATCACATTGAGTGTTCACCCAATCCCAGGGTGGCTGTGCATCATCTGATGTTGGCGCTGTAAAGGCATATAAAGCAACAAGAAAGCCTGGCTCGCATTCATCCTTTTGTTTACTCTTGGAGAGCGGTGCAGGTGAAGCCTTTCAAGGAAACCGCCACAATTGCCGTTGTCCGAATCACATGACTTTCTCCACGGTTCCTTTTTTGCCGCTCTTACTCCAACGAATAACGATTTTTTGGAATAAGTCCGGAGATCTTTGAGTTCTCCTTATTTCTCTTTTGTGTATTCTTCCAGTCTCGAGGGCTTATTCGAGATACTCTCTTAATTTAACTTATTTGTCCTCAGTGAAGGGAATTGTGGTTATTGTGACCAATCTCCGTCCACCCAGGAACCTCGGTTACTACTCAGGAACACAGCGAAGAAACGCCACGACGACGACGGAAGCTGCGTGCATATATATACCCGACAAGCAATGAGCCGACCAACTACAAGGCTTTGCACGGATTGCCTGCCAACCGCGCTGAGGCCAAGAGGTGCCAGAGGACCGTTACTGCTCCCCGCGACGCCTCCCCCGCGGCGGGGGACGCCGAGACGAGCACATATCGCGGAACGAAGAAGAGGGCTGCATTATGTGTCGGGATGTCGTCCGGTGAGCCATGCGACTGGTTACGGTGTGCGGGCATGTGATATTGTGAAGACGATGGCAGGGCCGTGTGAACATGTACGACGGTTTGCGACTGTGGGCGAGGGCGAGAATCAAGACGGTGAAAGGGGGAGTCAGGGTGTGCCGCAAGATGGGCCGTTGAAGGAGTATGAGGATCGGATAGCGCAGGGTCGGCTGAGGAACGATCCACATCAGAGACGTATGTGCCTGTGCAGTATTATTAGATATGCTGTGGCGAGAGCTAACTCTCAGTTCGTACGATTTAGAAATCATCGGGAGCCTCCAGAGACTCTACGAAGATTTAAAGCCGTATAATCCCCCCAAAGTCGTCCATCCTACCGTGGACGCGCTTGAACCTCAGCCCAAGAAATCATTCTTCGGTTCCCTGTTCGGGGGTGGGAAGAAGTCGAACGAATCGGCCATTCCCGAGGACCTACCCAAGGGCTTGTATATGTATGGCGATGTTGGATGCGGAAAGACGATGCTTATGGATCTGTTTTACGAGACGCTGCCACCGAACATCTCGTCGAAATCCCGGATTCACTTCCACAACTTCATGCAGGATGTACACAGACGCATGCATCAATTCAAGATGAAGCATGGCAATGAAATCGACGCGTTGCCGATGGTGGCGGCGGATATTGCTGAGGCATCGAGTGTGCTGTGCTTTGATGAGTTTCAATGCACGGATGTGGCAGATGCCATGATCCTGAGACGGTATGCCATGTTCTGTTACCCCCGAGCTTGAGATGTGTTATTGATCTCTTGCAGACTTCTCGAGTCTCTCATGTCCCATGGTGTCGTTCTCGTGACCACTTCCAACAGACATCCGGATGAATTGTACAAGAACGGCATCCAGCGTGCGTCCTTCATTCCCTGCATCAACCTCCTAAAGACAGCTCTGAACGTAATCAACCTGAACTCGCCCACGGATTACCGTAAAATCCCTCGACCGCCGTCTGGTGTCTACCACCACCGGCTGGGACCCGAGGCAGATCAACACGTTGAGAGATGGTTTGCATTTTTGGGCGACCCGGTTAAAGACCCTCCACATCCTGCGATTCAAGAGGTTTGGGGACGAAAGATCGAAGTCCCGTTGGCCAGTGGCACAGCGGCGCAGTTCAAGTTCCAGCAGTTGCTTGGTGGTGCCACCGGAGCTGCTGACTATTTGGAATTGGTTCGGCACTACGACGCCTTCATCATCACGGATGTTCCAGGCATGACATTGAACGAACGAGATCTGGCTCGCAGATTCATCACATTTATTGATGCCGTCTACGAAGGCCGGGTAAGTGATCACCCTTGCGTAAACACCCCATAAGGGGAAAAGGCTAACTTTGAACAGGCTAAATTAGTGCTCACGACGGCAGTTCCCCTCACTCACCTGTTTATATCCGAAACCGATGTGAAGAAATCCATGGGCGATGACGATAGTACCGAGCTTTCCGACGCTATGCGGATGATGATGGATGACTTAGGCCTCTCCGTACAGGCTTTGAAATCCACGTCAATCTTCAGCGGCGACGAAGAACGATTTGCGTTTGCTCGTGCGTTGTCCCGACTCGCGGAGATGGGCAGTACAGAATGGGTAGAGAGGGGCCTGGGAGTCAACCTGCGACCGGCTGAAGGACAGAGCGCTGACTCTGTTATCAAGGCGCAAAACTGAGTGAGAACACAGGCAGATTCCCGTTTGTCTCTCTCTTTTGTGTGTCTGATTGTGTTATTGTATGTGTGTTGTTGTATATAGTGACCTATAGAGTACAGAATAGGCATCCAGAGTACATAAACCTCGAGGGCTACCTCGTCCTGAGTCTGCATGGTTATTACGGAGTAGGAGCGCGACCACTGTCGACCACTGGATTAGCAATTCCCCCTATTCCCGTACCGCAGAGTAGAGCAAACAGCCTAGACTGCTTCGTCTGAACAATCGATTCTCCCTGATTTGCCTGGCCTCTAGGTTCATGACGTCATGCACCTCCGAACAAGGAAAGCGTTCGACGAACAGCTTACAGAGTACAGTCTTCCTCCACAATCACGGTCCGCGCATTAATAACATTCGTTCGTCTGGACTCTGGCTCTGACAAAATCGTGACATCGCTCTTTCGTCTGGTTCGTCCTTGTTTTCATCTCCCCGATCTCCACTGTATGTGAATCCTTGGAATGCTCACTGGTCGAGTAACTCGCCCCGTTGCTGATTACCCGTTGCAGCTAGTGAGCTACTACTGTAGACGTATTATTATGTAGTACACTGGAGTAAATGCCTTGAATTCGATATTACCAAGCTACGGAAGCGTTACATCATTTGACGTAAAATGTGTGCTCCGAGTGTACTCCGTGGACAGGCGTGGTATATAATGGGGCTGGATGTCCTGTAGACGGAGTGACATATATTTTGCCTTTTTTATATACACTGGGTACATTTGAATTTACCATTTTAGCTGGAACCATTTATTACCTATTATCATCATGTCGGTTAAAGATGCCAAGGCGGCCGACCTGTCCAAGGACACGGTCGATATCAACACTAAGAACCACATGACTACCGATTATGGCATCAAGATCGAAAATCCAGATAACTGGCTGCGGGCGGCCGATGAGAACCAGACTGGTCCATCGTTACTGGAGGACCAGATCGCCCGAGAGAAGGTATGGATATGAGTTCTTTGGAAGAGGCCTTGATGCGAGCCCAGGCTCATGATATATTAGATTATGCGATTTGACCATGAACGGATTCCCGAGCGTGTCGTCCATGCCCGTGGTACCGGGGCCTTTGGTACTTTCAAACTTCACAAGAGTGCCAAGGACTACACCAGTGCAGGTGTCCTGACTGACACCTCTCGTGAGACGCCTCTGTTCCTGCGCTTCTCTACCGTTCAAGGGAGCAAGGGCAGTGCAGATACCGTCCGGGATGTTCGTGGGTTTGCGCTGAAGATGTACACCTCAGAAGGCAACTGGGATATTGTTGGGAACAACATTCCAGTCTTCTTCATTCAGGATGCGATCAAGTTTCCAGATGTGATTCATTCCGTCAAGCCCGAACCGCAGGACGAGGTGCCGCAGGGACAGTCTGCGCATAATAACTTCTGGGACTTTGCTTACATGCACACGGAAACAACGCACATGCAGCAATGGGTATGCCGTTCCCTGATTTAACGGTTTGATCGTCAGGTGCAGTTGCTAATGTATCATTAGGTCATGTCGGATAGGGCGATTCCTCGTTCGTATCGAATGATGCAAGGATTTGGTGTCAACACGTACTCTTTAGTCAATGCGGACGGTAAACGTCATTTCGTGAAATTTATCTTCACCCCCGAGCTTGGTGTGCACTCCTTCGTCTGGGATGAAGCGTTGAAGATCGCCGGCCAGGACCCCGATTTCCACCGCAAGGATCTCATGTCTGCCATTGAGGCTGGCCAGTTCCCGAAGTGGAAGTTTGGCATGCAGCTTATCCCCGAAGAAAAGCAGGATGACTTTGAGTTCGATATCCTGGATGCGACCAAGATCTGGCCCGAGTCACTGGTTCCCATTCAATGGTTTGGAGAGTTTGAACTCAACCGCAATGTCGATGAGTTCTTCCCGCAGACTGAGCAGGTTGCCTTCTGCACCAGCCATATCGTGCCTGGCATTGATTTCTCCGACGATCCGCTTCTGCAAGGCCGCAACTTCTCGTACTTTGACACGCAGATCTCCCGCTTGGGCCCTAACTGGGAGGAGCTGCCAATTAACCGACCGGTATGCCCATATCTCAACCTTGTGAACCGCGACGGCGCCATGAGACACCGCGTTACCAAGGGTCCGGTGAACTACTGGCCGAACCGGTTTGAAGCCAACCCCCCAGCGCCGGAATCCGAGGGTGGCTTCAAGTCGTACCCCGAAAAGCAGCAAGGCAAGAAAGAACGCAAGGTTTCCGACAAGTTCAAGGAACATTACAACCAGGCGCAGCTCTTCTACAACTCGCTCAGTGATATCGAAAAGATGCACTCGGCCAAGGCGTTCTCGTTCGAGCTTGACCACTGCGATGACCCCGTCGTTTACAAGCGCATGTCTGAGCGTTTGGCCTTCATCGACCTCTCGCTAGCACAGACCGTTGCGAAGAATGTGGGTGGGGGCAAACCCACCAAGGCACTCAAAGCAAACAAGGGTCACAAGGAGAAGGGTCTGAGCCAGCTGGAATACCTCCCGGAGACTCCTACCATAGCAACCCGTCGCATTGCCATCCTTCTGGCCGATGGCTTCGACTACCAAGCCTACACGACCATGAAGGACGTCCTCACGAAGCACAAGGCCTTCGTCTTCACCATCGGCGCGCAGCGTCAGGGCGTCACAGCCGAATCTGGAGAGACCGTCACCCCCGACCACCACTTCTCGGGTATGCGGTCAACGCTCTTCGATGCGACCTTCATCCCGGGTGGCAAGCACGTCGCGGCGCTGCGCAAGAACGGGGTGGCCAAGTTCTGGATCACTGAATCGTTCGCGCACCTCAAGGCGATCGCCGGTCTGAACGAGGCAGTCGACCTTATCCAGCGACAAATTGGGTTGGATGCAGTTAAGTACTCAACTGCGTCATCATCTGGTGGTGTGACAGAAAGCTATGGCGTGGTGACGGGCCACGGTCGTCCCGGGGACCTATTGAAGGTGTCGAACGTCTCGAAAGACTCGAAGGGGCTCGCGGAGAGGTTCATCTGGGAAGTGTCCAGGCACCGGAACTGGCAACGAGAGCTGGATGGACTGATGGATGAAGTGGCGGCGTAAGGAATCGCTCGACACCGATCTCGATTGTTTGATCGACCAATTCACCCAATTCATCGATTGTAATAATATTCTCATCTTGTTTAGTTAGTATGTGAGAATGTGTATTATACGATATATGAGAATTACGAATCAATAATTCCAATTTTTGGATAAATTATAGCCTGAGTTTGAGAACCGGGTAGTGGTACTACTAGTAGTAGTAATAGTCGCAGCAGTAGCAGTGGTAGTGTTACTTGTTCTGTACAACATCCACCGCCGGAAGCCGAAATACCACCAATAAGAAGCACAATATCAAGGTCCCCAGGCCAGAAAAATCCAAAACAGACGCATAGAATTAAGCGCCGGGCTGGCTCATCTACTCCGTACAGTTTACTGCCGAGGCTTTTCCGGGACCCTAAGAAGGAGGCTCCAAAAAAGCCCAAAATGTCGTCGCGTTGCGCTGCGTGCTGTGATTGGCTAACCTTATTTATTGATCATCTTAGGGCATGTCGGAAGGAGCAGAGAAGAAACGAGGAAACGATGAAGAACAGCAAATGAACCCAGCATTTAGAGCATGAGAGTATATCTTACTATATCTGAATATCTGATTTACTCTACTTGGACTGTTCAGCACCAGCACCAACACTGTTTGCGCTACACCAACGGAATTAAAAAAGACTGGCGGCACAAGCCCTAACCCCCATGGTATGAGATCACCGCCCATACCTGAAGAAAACATGACCAACTGACCTTGTAATATATCCAGACAAGATGATAGGACGAGCTTCTAAACGCCCTGCTGAACCAGGATAGTCAACAGAGCAACCCAGGGGGGCAGAATTCGACGAACCAGACAACGGGTTACTCATAGTTCCTAAGGGGTTCCGGCCAATTGAAGGAAAGCGCGCATTCCTGGGCTCCCAATTGGTACTACAAGCATACGTTATGTGCATACCCCGAGATGATCACTAGTACTCATTCTGGTAACATGTAGTAATGCTGCACGCACGGTCCGTTCGAAGCGTAGTGGGTGTGTCGTGGGATGGATATGCGCATTCCAGTATTCCACAAGGCGAGGTGAGGGCGTTACACCATGGGAAGATCAGGACTGCTTTGCTTGTGCAGTAGTGCAGATTGCGGAGGGAAAAGATCCGAAGCCAAGGGTGACAAGAGTGGTAGGGGAATCAATGTCGGCAGGCGTGGACAAGAGAAATCGGGAATGGAAAATGGCTGACTCCCGGATCGACTGAAAATTGGTTTCGTCAACTTTCCTCAAGGGAGTATTGGCTTCTGATTCTTTTCCTTATTTGGCTCGTGTGCCTTCCTCTCGCCATAGCTTTCTTCTTGGTCTCCTTTGACGAGAGATTATATTGCATGCAGCTTATACATACAGGACCGGCCGGCCCAGTCCATCTCTCGCAGACACCATCTTTCTTGTCTTTCCTTGATATCGTTGCTTTTTCTTTTTTGCCCACTTTTGTCAATCCCTCACTTCGATTGAAATCCTTTTCATTGAACTGGAAATGGTATTTCGGATATCGCGCTCCCAGCGCTTAATTGCCGTCATTGGGATCTCGTGTTCCTTCTTCCTCGCTGAGATTTCCGGTATGTATTTGTCTTGCTTTTATTTGCCGGGTCCAGTCCTTTTCTTTTTGGCCCATTCATTTTATTTCCCGTTGGGAATGAGTGTGTCTGAGGCGACTTTTCGTTTCTTATAATTTCCGGGCCTAAACCTCCGAAGCGTTATTGAGATGCGGTTGTTGGTTGACGGTTGACTGATTAACCTGAATTTGTCCAGTCGGTTTCTATACGCATTCTCTAGCGTTGGTGGCAGATGCGTTCCACTATGTATGTTTCAGCTCAACGCTTCGGAAATTTTGGTGAACTGACAACCGTCAGTTGAACGACTTGGTGGGATTCATTGTGGCCCTAGCTGCCGTCAGGGTAGGTTTACCTAATATCCCAACGAGCGAGACCAAGTACGATTGCTGACAACATCAGGTCTCGGAGGAAAACAACCCGCCCAAATTCCTCACCTTCGGATGGCAGCGATCACAACTCCTGGGCGCCTTCTTCAATGGCGTCCTGTTGCTTGGGTTGGGCATCAGCATCTTCCTGCAGTCAATTGAACGATTTGTGTCACTGCGACGTTAGTTGGGAAAAGAATCGCGCCTACTGTTGCTCTATTTCTGGCTGCTGACTGAGATATAGGTGTTGAGAACCCGAAGATGGTATTTATTATGGGCGCTGTTGGGTTTACACTGAACATTCTCAGTGTTTTGTTTCTTCATGGTAGGTTTGCTATGACAACTCAATCTCATGAACTGGAGTCTGATGCAATATTGTATAGAGCATGATCACGACGGACATGGGCACGGACACGGACACGGACACGGACACGGACACGGCCACAGCCACAGCCATGACCACAATCTCCAGATGCTGGAAATTGGAGCATTAGAAACCAGCAGCGGAGACAGTGATTTCCGTGGTTCAGCTTGCAAGGTACGTCTGTCGTCTCACAGGATCCAGTCTAGGTTTTAAGATCCAAGCTCACTGTTGTAGCATCACGGTCACAAACACCAGTCCCAGGCCCACCGAGCATCCGCTGGTCGTGACCTCGGGATGATGGGAGTCATGCTGCATGTCATGGGTGACGCAGCCAATAACTTGGGAGTCATGGCATCAGCCCTGGTGATCTGGTTCGCTCACTACGAAGGCCGATATTATGCAGATCCGGGAACGAGCATGGGGATTGGGATAATGATTATCCTGACTTCACTTCCACTGAGTACGTTCACTTGATATTTTTGATACAATTGATCATTTACTTACCATGGCAGTGCGTTCATCTGGAAACATTTTGCTCGAAAGTCTTCCCAACGGAGTAGACGTGGATGATGTGAAGCACGATCTAGAAAAGGTACCATCCCCGGTCTGACACTTCTCACTTCTGCAGGACAGTAGAGTAGCTGAAAATAGCAGATCCCCGGCGTCCTCGCCATCCACGAACTCCACATCTGGCGCCTCAACCAACGGAAAGCCCTAGCATCCGCACACGTTGTGGTCTCTGACCATACACTCCCGGAGTTCCTCAATATCGCTCGCACGATGAACGAATGCTTCCACGCATACGGGGTGCACTCTGCCACACTGCAGCCAGAGATTCCAGCGTATATACCAGTCCAAGGGGACCAGGCGTATGAAGAAACGCCGTGCTTCCACAAGCGGTCGTTGGAGAAGTGTCAGGTGATTTGCAGCCCGGTCTGCGAGGAGCTGACGTGCTGCACCCACTGAGTCAGGTCTTAGTCAGGCTCTCACTTTAACTGAACGCTCGAGGAGAAATCCTTGTATGTTTGGTCCTTCCTTTAAGTTTCTTTTGCCCTTCTTTTTGTGTCTAAATATGTACCTGTTTGGAATGGAACTGTACCCCTGCGTCTCGTCATATCTGAAATAGTCCACAATGCACGTACGATGGAATATGCGGATGTACTATCGGAACTATCCCGTGTGCCTTGATTTTCAACGACATCACTCATTTCTAGACTGCGATATTCTGAATAGATAGGGCCCTTTGTCTATACTAAACAATGCGACTCCAGTTGAG
>PQME02000263.1:0-23126 GCA_003004525.2 Aspergillus sp. MA 6038 | reverse complement strand
GGGGAAAAAGTCAATTCACAGGATGTTGAAGATGGGGGCTTCTTTGGCTGGGCTATTGGGGCAGGGCCTTTTGCAAGGCCTCTTTGGGGTTGAGGGAGCAAGGGGGGGCGCTGGAGAGGTTGGAGCCTCTGTGTGAGCAGCCCCTGTCGAGATGCCGGGCATTCGACGTAGAAGGAGGGGGAGATAGCGATAAAAACAGAGTATGCAAAAGGGGCCGGGACGAGGTAGTCGCGCCGAGCCACGTTGATGAATGCTTACCATCTCTGCTTTCTTGAGAATACAAGTATACATAAATAAACAATAAGACGATAAGATCACATGACTTCCTATAACCTAACCCTAGTAGGTGACTTTATTAGGAAAAAAAGACCCCACAAGTGGATATGATCTTCAACCTAACCACAAGATCAACGATCCACGACTACTCCGTACAGTACTTATATATGTACTAATACTACTTGAGTATAGATCAAGAAGTACGTACTACGTATGTACAGGGACTACAGGGAGAGTTTTCTGGTTCATATTCAAGAAAATGCTTGAATTCCAGTCGTTTGCCAGACGCTTGCCGACTCCAGTGGACGATTCTTTCAAAGATGACATCGTCCCAACCCATGTTGAAGAAGGCGAGTTCTTCAAGTATAACCAGATGTGGCGAGAGTATGCAGTCCTGGACCCCTCATCATATGTGAAGTGAGTATTATATGCCTCCATAACATACTAGTATTGAATCTCACGATGGAACGGTAGGTCCTTGCGTGCGAGGGTACAACAGATGAATGAGTCACTTGAACGGGCAGAGAGAGATTCGCGTCCTGACTTGGTGGAAATCTGGTCTGCTCTTCTCGACGAGATGAAACGCGAAATGCCACCAAAGCCAATGTCTGTAAACTCGAATGATGAATGGAAATCTAAAAAGACTTCGCTGACAGATTTAGCCTACCTCCTAGTGAACCTTTGGGCCTAGAGCCCATCGTTTATTACCAGATATTCACCCTACAGCATCTTATGGAGAATACGCAGCTATGCGACGATCAGCAGCAAAGAAATATCCGTGCAATCATACAGGCCTACCGCTCCGGAAGTCTTCGACACGATCCAAAACATGTGACTCTATGGTGGAATGGCGTACAGGTAGAACAGCTCAAGTGCGATGAAGAGTGGGATTTCGACTATGATAATGCCCTTCTACGTTGGAAGGCTGATCTCGGGGATGGAAAATTCTGGAAGGAGAGGGTACAGTACTTTCCCCTTAACAAGCATAAATGAAAACAGCACATCGTGACTGGTGTCTGTTCATCTTGGCAAACTACAGATACTTCCTCCGCAAAACCAACTGGCAAACTGTTAGGGTGCGGCCTAGCCGCCTAATAGTGCGCTACTATATAAGGCGCCTAGGGATGTCTGGCTTGCGAAAAGCCAGATATAGTGGTCTTTTGGCCTACTGGTAGGAACAAGCCCTAGGTTGTCCCTAACACGAACCTAGCGCTCAACACCTGCGAGCAATCGGCGTCACCAGGATTCAATCCATCAGCACATAACCAGGTCCTAAGCCATCAGGTAAGGTCCGAAATGTGAATAGTATGGCAGCATCCGGATGTGTACTCATAAAGATTTTAATCCAGATATCCTTGGATATCGCCACTCCCGGTTCGCCATATGTCCAGCGCATTCAAGTTTTGGATGATACAGGTTCATCCTACGTAGAATTATTCTACGATGACTGTGTTGGATTTGGTTTCGACTGCTTGAACCCACCTTTCAATCATCTACGGGTTGACTACGTTATCCACTGCTAATGGACATGTCTTTCGTACGCTTATCCAAGTTATACTGCAGTTCATTGCCCCGGATGGTACAACCATTGGTGATCCAGTTCCCTCCATTGCTTGTTTGGTCCCGGAACTCCAGACTAATGATCGACCAAAATGCTCTGGCTCAATGCTTCGGCATGCATTGTCTACAGCAGTAGCACCTGGAGATCTTGGAAATAGAACACTTATCGTGGGTACCCGGAAACCAAATGCCGTCAATGCGTTTCCTTGGATTAGGTGACTTTATTGGTGCAACTATGCGGCTGATAACGACCCAAAGAGGTAAAGTTCAATGTTAGGGCCACGAACCCTCCGGGCCAGATTCCATGCCTTCTCCCTCCTACCTCACATCGGAACCTCGACTCTACGGCAAGTACTTGAGACGACGTTAAGCAGACGGATCCTTTGCTACCTCGTCCTTTGCTTTGGCGCTTTGTTCCTTTCCTCTTCTTCTTTATTTTATTATTTTATTATTTTTTAAGATCCTTTCTTTCTTTATGGATGTGTCGTAAATTTAATTTATTGAGAGAAGGGACTATCAAGTCGTATTCTGTAACATCTATGCTTTAATAACAAGAAATTTGTGAACTAATGGCGCACTGAATCAACACTGAGGCTGAAATTCACATTAGTGGTTAAGGCCTCTTACCACCTACATAATCATCCTTATAAACATGGGGATATCGAGCAATTCTGTATGCTTTTGAAGTCCAAAATGAATAGTAATAAAATCCTCATTGTAGAAGTGTTTATAAAGCTTAGCAACTGGTATTGGTTAAATGGTATATTTCTTAGATTTCTAGTGATTAAAAATATGACTGCCTTTATGGTTTTAACAAAATCAAAGAAGTCCCACCTATTACGTTATTATAATATTTCATAATTTATAAAAATACAGTCTATTTTCTGTGTTGATTCAGTCTGTTGTAACTGAGGACTGTCAACAACATGTATTGTCGTGCACCTGGACTGGAGTGGCCTGTGTATGTGTGACTGAAGTGTAGTAGATTGATGATTGTTGAGTCCTCAGAGTGAGGGTTCTCTAACTATCTACCTTACGCTTACTTAATCAGTGTTCAGGCACATGACATGTATGGATCGCATCAGCTGCACTGCCACATTAGGATTAGCGCCTAGGCGGTCCAGCTGTCAGCCTTGCTCCTTCATCGCTATTATATAGTAGCTGCAGTTTCCTATCTGTCCAAACATACTAGTTACCTCGAATTACCATGTCCGACTCCTCGGGGTTGTCAGTGTCACGTGACGACGGCGCAGAAGAGAGAAAAGATAAATGGAAGCAGCATCTATGCGAGGCAAAGGGACTTGACCAAATAAGAGCAGTTATTAATGGCTGGCGTGCAGACGAGTCTACCCCAGGTCCATCCCGGTCTTTTGATCTCTGGACCTTTCTGGAAATCCCCATTCGCCACGGAGATATACCATCGATTGTGTACTTGTTGGAAGAAGAACGGGTACCGATAAAGTGGACGACGGGATTAAGGGCTCTTAATGACGAGGTACCCGAGGATAAGAGACCAGAGGTTCTTGAAACTCTGTATCGCCATGGGTGGGATATCAACCAGAGGTTCACATCAAGCCGTTCTACGATGTTGAGGTAAAAACCAATACTTCACTGTTCATTTTCAATCTGGTATACTTACGAACTTAACTTACAGTCGTTCCGTCCATAATGAAGCGGCAGTTCGATGGCTGCTCAGTCGCGGAGCAGATCCACATGCAGGGGCAACCCCATATAGCATTCCTATCAGTCATGCGGCACGGGATGGGTCTCTAGACACCATCAAACTCTTACTTGAACGGGGTGCTGATCCCACCAAAGGGATTCCCCTGAAATATGCAATCATGAGAGATGATGAAAATTGGAAGGCTGCGATTGAACTATTCCTTGACCATGGCTGCGATATAAATGATGTAGAAAGGAATGGTATCAGCCGCCGTGGACGACCTCGCTGGGATCCAGGGACCGTCCTGCATTCTGCTGGCCTGTGGAATCGCCATCATATGATTCCGTTTCTACTGGAAAAGGGTGCCGATCCACTGAAGCTCAATTGTAGTGGACTCACGCCTGCTCAGTATGCGTTGGAAAACGAGAGTGAGGAGGCGGCGAACATTCTGGCTGAGGCAGAGAGACAGGCGAGAGGTCGAGCCAATGGCACATGAAGCTTGCAGATATAGTTCGACCGGTTTCGGTTCGGAACGGTACATGGTAGGTACTGCCACTACCGGATGTCTTTAGACGAGCATGTACAATGTATTCAGGTTGTTATATATGCAGTTGATCAGGTGAACTATTGCGGTTAGACATGGGTTGTACCCGTGCTTGGTAGGCTTCAACTCATCCGACTTCTCCTGGTATAGTTCTCTTTTGAAACCAGAGCGTTGCAATTAGTCCCATGTGTTACACTTCACGGGGCTACAGTAAACCCGCGCCATCGCGAACTACCTGTATCAGTGAGGGGGCCACATTGCCAGAAATATACTTAGCGAGAATCTCCGTGACCAAGGGTCGTTGGTCTCCTCTGTTCTCCCTATGAAACTCATTATAACAAAATGAGGATTAGCTAACACGCCAGGGAAGCCCACCCCTCCACGAAATACTAGGTCATATCCTGGGTGTATCTCAACCCGGCTCATGGGTGATAGTAGCGTGGAGAATTTCCGCAACACCGCATGCTTTGTTCTACCGATTATCACTGTAGCACTGAGCAATCGGAGCTTGCAGGGAAACCAGAAATATCCAGAGTGAGAGATTTGTCGGAAAGGAAAGAGTCAGTGTCTGATTGGGAATTAGTAGTATTTGGTCATTTCACTAGACCGGCTGAAGGCTCAATTCTGAAGTGCGAGTGATCACATAAGTTGAATTCTCGAATATAGCATTGGTGTCATTAGGTGGACCCAAAACATAAATACAAGTAGTAGAAGAGGATTTCACCTCAAAGGGTGGGTTATTGGCAGCCACAGGACACGGCGGTTGACTGATACATTATTCTGTGTGTATTGCTGTTCACAGTAATAGATTGCACATTCTGTTATAATCGACTTTTCCTCGAATGCTGTAGAATTATCAGGCGTGTATGTGCCCCATTTCTTGTCGTATTTTGCTGAACTGAACTGAGCAATGAGAAGGGAAATGGAAATATGCAGTGGTCACTTTGGATCACTTGTGATAGCCCTTTGGTATATACAGACTTTGTGCATATTTGATGTGGCGTAAGTACGGCTGAGCGGACGGAAAGCCCTGTTTTACCCTATGGCCGTACGTATCGATTTGCTACTGATATGAGATGAGCCTGGATGAGTGCACTATAGGGGGGGGAGCCTGTCACCCGGCATTTCCCAGTGTGGTGTGGTTCACTGGTTACAATATTACTATAGTACTCACTCATATACTATATTTTAGACTCTGTAGATACTTTGTGGTTGAGATATTGAGGTTATAGAAAATGCCATTTTATGTGGAATGCGCCGCTCGCTAGTATGTTGCATCTAGAAGCCTGTCTCGGAGCCTGTCTCGGTCTCCTGTTCTTTCCATTCTCGACTACGTCTTCTTTGGTCATTCTTCATTCTACATGTTCTTCTATTATGATCCACGCAGTCCCATAGCCGATTCTACCCTCGTCAAAGCTTAATATCACGGTTCATAGACGCATGCTGCACTCCTGTACGAGGTAGATGCTAGACTTTAAGTGCACCGATTCCCGAATCGGGAAGGTCACATTGATTCCCAGTAACTCGGCATCACCCCAGCCCCCAAGCAGAAACCCTGAACGGCATACTCCGCCTGGAGTAGTCCCCTCCGCAATATACATCATTCTGCAGGGTGTACTGCTACCAAAAGAAGAGCACACGTCAAGGTATACGGAGCAGTTACGAGTCGTTGCGTAACCATCAAATCTACTCCGTACAGAGTCTGCCACGCCCTATAAGGGTACAGCACGGGATCCCGGGCATACAGAACATCCGTGCTTCAACGATCCACTCCGATATGCGCCATCCAGCACACGGCATCCCGAAACCCGCAAATTTTTCACCGCAAGTGGAAACCTGGCTCGAGCGAGATTGAGTTGTGCTAGCGAGGCGGCCAATTTCCGAGAGGATCATCAGCCATGGTGGCAATTTGAGGATAACTGAGTTGTAGAGTTTAAGCTGCCTCCTTCGTACTCCGTAGAGAGTTGAAAATACAAAGTAGGCTGCGTGGTGTTCTTTACAGCAGTTGTGAATAGACGTTTGTTTAGTCATTGTATGTATTAGCTATATAAGCAGTGACATACTCCAGAGTGCAGGGAGATAGCCTGGTGACAAGACACAGCGCGGTGAATGGAAATGGCAGAACTCGGCACACCGACCGGCACCCCGAAGCTGAAGAAGCCGAATCAGTCGGCACCAGCGGGATAAGACCACGGGGAACAAGTAACAAGAGAAGGCCGTTATCAGGACTCATGCGTCGTGCTGACTGAGAGTTGACCACATAGATATAAAAGCAAAATCTTCGACCCAAACAGTATCTTGATTTCTTCCTCTTCTTTCGCACCTTTTTGCTGCTGTTGTTTACTTGATGCTAGTACGGTGTCGGTCACGTGTTTTGACTCGGCAACACACAGGTCCAAAAGGACCACCAGAAAAACTAAATCTTCAAAGAGAGACATGGCAACTGATGCTGAGATTCACCTTTTGATGAAAGAGCTCAAGCAACTCCAGGTCGAACAGCAACATAGTAGATGCCATGAAGACCAAACTGTTTCCCATTATCAACACTGGAGGAAATAAGGTCAGTAAAGGGTTCAATATCAACCAAAACAACTATCTACTGCCTGCCGCCAATGGGATTACCATTGCCCTTTGTGGTATGATGCCTATTGTGTTAAGGATAGCGCCACCTCATGCCACTTTTGGGCTGCTCACATGCTGCCTGTATTGGTAGAATGACGTCGAGGCAAGGACTGCTATTGCCGTGGGAAAGAATACAACAAAAAGGGGCTCTCAGTGGGGCCCCGGGAGGTCTCTTTCAGGAATGCGACAGAGAACTCTGTACGGTATCATCCGTACGGCATGTGCAGCATGTACATCGGGGTGGGGAGTACGGCCTGGCGAATCCTGTAAGCTGTGCTTGCCACCTTTCCAATTGACTGTTAGGATCTGTTGCTGAATTGGGATCTCATGCATATTGATGTTCGAGTCATGTCCCTCGCGAGCCCTACTGGTTGGAAGTGTCATTTGAGACGTAAAACTCTATAGGCAACTTTACCGGCTTCTGGAATAACTGGTACCAAGGATGGGACATTGTTAGGCCTTATTAGGCTTAGGTAACGTTTTTTAAGATTTTTCGAGGTCGTGTGACTGACCCTCGTAGTCAATGCGTTCGAGATAGACAGAATAGTTTCATGAACTCTTGCTGTCGCTGCCGAGAGACGGCTGTGTCCCGGTGCGCATCCTCCATATGCCGAAGAAGTCGGGATGCCGCTACAGCAACCACGGAGTGGGAATTTTAAACATAATAAAAAAGGAATGGAAAGGCACATGCAACTCCAATTCTACGCTTCTCCGGTTCTCCACAACATCATCTCCACTGACCGATGATTTTACCCCGAGTTATTCCACCCTCCGCTCTGTTTCTGAAGCTAGACACAAGACAGACGCCTATCCCGACTAGACTACCAAGTCGGGAATCTAACGGCAACTTTCTGTTGCTTTCTGCTCTCGTCCATCAGTCATGGTCCCGGATCCCCACTCAGTCCCCGACCAATGCTCCAGTACCTTGCCGGTCCCGACCCAAGCGCCTTGCATTCCGAATGTATGGAGCCAGATGGTTCCTCACTATGCCTTCCCGTGCATTTCGGTCCCCGGTGTCTCCCCGGAGTCCCCCCGATGTCGAAGCGGGCTCTTTTCTGTTTCGGTTTCTGTGTTTTGTCGACAGATGGTTAGTTTGGTTGGCATGCGGGACTACTGACTGGTACATATAAGGGTGCTGTATCCCCGGACTTTCTGGTCTCCTGCTTCTTCTTTTCCTTTTTATTCTTCTTTCTCCTTTTCTTTAAGAGGTTTCCTCTTTTTTTTTTGGTTTCTTATCCAGCCTTAGATCCATAGCAGGGTCAGAAGATACCATGGGCTTCCCCAAGTTTGTGTCCAAACTGCAGCCCTCGGTGCAGCAGCAGGAGAACTCGCAGTCATCGACGCCGGCGCGTTCAGACTCGACTGCTGAGAAAAACAATGGCATTATCGACGATAGCCCTGTCAAGTACCTGACATGGCGGTCTTTCATGCTGGGTATTGTCGTATCTATGGGTGGTTTCATCTTCGGTTACTCGACTGGTATGTTTCTTCTTTTTCTTTTCTAGCATGTTAGCATTAGGATATGGCATGTCTAAGATGAATAAATAGGTCAAATCTCCGGTTTCACAACAATGGGTGACTTCAAGGAACGGTTTGGTGAGGACATGGGCAATGGTGAATATGGATTCAGTAATGTCCGAAACGGTCTGATTGTCGGTTTGGTATGCGTGACTTTTACCTCCCTGTTCCTTGATCAAGGAAGTCTGTCCCTAACATGAAGACCTTTTTTAATAGCTCTCGATTGGTACCATGATTGGCGCCCTGGCAGCTGCCCCCATCGCTGACCGCATCGGCCGCAAATTCTCCATCACCTTCTGGTCCGTCATCCACATCGTCGGCATCATCGTCCAGATCTCTACGTCCACCAAATGGTATCAGGTGGCCGTGGGCCGTCTGGTCGCCGGTCTGGGCGTTGGCGCACTGTCCAGCATCGTCCCCATGTACCAGAGTGAGTCGGCCCCCCGGCAAGTCCGGGGTGCGATGATCAGTGCCTTCCAGCTTTTCGTCGCCTTCGGTATCTTCATCTCGTACATCATCAACTTTGGCACGCACACCATCCAGTCGACAGCATCCTGGCGCATCACCATGGGTATCGGTTTCGCCTGGCCACTCATCCTGGGTCTTGGGACTCTGTTCCTCCCGGAGTCGCCCCGCTTTGCCTACCGTAACGGCCGCTTCGAGGAAGCCCGGGAGGTCATGTGCAAGCTGTACGGTGTCCCCGCGAACCACCGCTGCATCGCGCAAGAAATGCAGGACATGAAAGACAAGTTCGATGAGGAGAAGGGCGCGGGTAAGGCCGAGTGGCACGAGATCTTCACCGGCCCGCGCATGTTCTACCGTACCATCCTGGGTATCGTCCTGCAGTCGTTGCAGCAGTTGACCGGCGCCAACTTCATCTTCTACTTCGGTAATAGTATCTTCTCGACGATCGGGCTGGACAGCTACATCACCCAGATTATCCTCGGTGCTGTCAACTTTGGTATGACCTTCCCTGGTCTGTACATCGTCGAGCACTTCGGTCGTCGTAAGTCCCTCATTGCCGGTGCTATCTGGATGTTCGTCTGCTTCCTGATCTGGGCGTCTGTTGGACATTTCAAACTTGGCACCGACCCGCAGGCTGGTAATGTCATGATTGCCTTTACCTGTCTTTTCATTGTTGGTATGTCTTTCCCTACATCCCCCAACCCTAACTTTCCTTCCACTATATACCAAAAACATCATTAACGTAAACGAAAGGCTACGCTACCACCTGGGGACCTATGATCTGGGCTATCTGCGGTGAACTCTACCCAGCCCGCTACCGTGCCGTCTCCATCGGTATCGCAACCGCCGCCAACTGGACTTGGAACTTCCTCATCTCCTTCTTCACGCCCTTCATCTCTGGCGCCATCGACTACGCCTACGGCTACGTTTTCGCGGGCTGCTGCTTCGCGGGCATCTTCGTCACGTACTTCTTCGTCAATGAGACCCAGGGCCGTACCCTCGAGGAAGTCGACACCATGTACGTGCTGCATGTGCAGCCGTGGAAGAGCTCCGAGTGGGAGCCGCCGGAGGGAATCGTGGATGATATGCATCCGCAGTCTAGGGCTGGGAGCCAGAGTGGGCCTAAGGGGGGTATTGGGGCTGAGCATCAGGATGAGCCTGAGGAGATTAGGGAGTAATCCCCCCTCTGTCCTCTTTGGTTTTGTTTTGTTACTAGTACCCTTATGATAGCTATGCTATGCGTATGAGTGTATGTGGATGTCTTTACCTTGGAGAAGTTATGATTAATACAAGCTCTGGCGTTGGTTGGCTGAGCATATGTATATTTTTTTCTAGACAATATTAGATATGATTTAATTGAAAAAGAAACGCGTACAGGTACACGATGCACAATCCATATATACATGCATCCTTCGATATGGTAACAACGCCATAGGTATGACAATTCAAAACGCCTCAAAAGTCTGTCAGCTCTGGTATCGAATCAACAGGTAAAAGAATATATACATAGACAAGCTATTTCTTGTCCCGCTCGTCAGAACTTCGGCCCCCGTTTGTCCCAAAATACGACTGCACCGCTTCCAAGGGGGATTGGATTTCTGGATTTTCCTTCTTCACAACACCCGCATGCACTCCATGCGGTTGTTGCTGCTGCTGCTCTTCGGCACGTTTCTTTTGGTTCCTTGAGGCTGCGGCCTTTTCATCCTCACTATTCGCCAAACTCACATCCAGACTCTCGTCTTCCTGTTTGCGCAATCCCAGTTCCTTTTCAAGCGTTTCGTAGGGATGCATCGCCGCTGACACCGCCGATGCTGCCGCCGCGCTGGCCGCGCTGAGCCAAGGATGATCTTGGCCGCTCAATCCTTCGGAAGCCGGTTCGCTGCGGTCAGTTGTCTCGGCAATGTTCTCGCGAGGTGCAATGTTCTCGCGAGGTGCGAGGTTCTCCTTCCCTTTGTCTGTTTCTTTGCCCTCCTCGCGAGGAAATTTCGCTGAGTCTTCGCTGGTATCTAGGTGCCAATCGGCAGGGCTAGATTCTGGGACGGGTTCGCCGGGTTTGGGGATAGTGACAGTTTGGCCAAGGGCTGCGCTGGGTGAGATGATGTCGGTTTCTACTTTTGGGGCTTCCGGGGGCATGCGCAGTTCCGACGGAGTAGGGTAGCGCCATATGACTTTTACACGGTCCAGGGCTCGTACACCCTTCTTAGTGGTTCCTTTGATGCCATCGAGGGCCTCCCAGTCAGCTTCGAAAACATTCGAGTCGTGCTGATCGCCGCCTTCAAAGTACGCGTTGAACCAGATGTGGGCGATCGAGGTGACCATGGCCCAACCAGTGTACGCGGCTTTGCTGCGTCGCTCAAAATCGATATTCACGTCAGAGCTAGGGAGAATGATTGGTTTGCTGGGCCGGAAGATAACGGCATTGTTGCGCTTGGTGGACGAGGAACTGCTGGATCCGTTGGTAGCGGAGGCTTTGGGCGGAGAGGGCGACGTCAAAGATCCGCTCGAAGTACTGGGTTCCTCTGAATCATCCCTCTTGTTCTTGCCGTTGCCATTTTCGCCGGTCTTGGCGGGATACGACGTTTTGCCATCATCCACCACCATCTTCTCATTGCGATGAAATAGATGGAAGCATTTGATCTGTTTGCCTCCTTCGACAAAGCCCTCGACCGCCACCTTGACTCCATCCTTCAATCCCCAGGCGTGTATTTCCATGATCTCCACCGGTCGTTCGATATACTTCTTGGACATCGAGTTCACCCAGCGATCGATATATTCCACATAGCGCAACTGACTCGGGATACTCACCCCAGCACCAAATCCGACGCGCATGCGACGCTCCGTAAATCGCTGAAGAGCCTTCTCTGCTGTCCACCCTTGTTCGCTGATCATATAGCCGCACGCGATGGTCCCACTGCGTCCCTTGCCGGCTTTGCAATGTACCACCGCTACGCGCTTCGTTTTGTCTGATTTGCCCTGCCCCTCTGACTCCTCCAGATTCTTGTCATTATCATCATCAAGTCTTTGTAGCCAGTTGCGCATGCTGCCCATGATAGCCGGGATGAGCGCAAACGGCGGCGGGTGGTGATCCGGCCAGGGGTAGTGGTGGATTCTATGGTAAACCTCCGAATCAGGATATCCCGTGCCTTCGGCACGAAACTCCCAGATGCACCAATCCTTGCCATGCTTATTATCCAAGAAATTCACCAAGGCGTCGAGGGGGTTGCGATACGCTCGTTTGGGGAAGTTAATGGAGGGACCGGAAGTGGCAATCACTGGGGAGTGAAAGAGCGCCCTTGTCAGCACGACAACAAAGAAATCAAGACAGAGCAGAGTAAGCTTACGGTCATCTGTTACATAGCACAGATCCAGATTTGCCTCGGGATGCTGCAACCGAGGACCGGCAACGATCTGCCGCAGAATCGAGGCCTGCCAGAGCGGTGAGTCTCAGTCAGATCGAAAAATAGAAATCCAGACGACGTACCATCCTGCAGTCTGCAAGAATGCTGCCAAGGGTTTATAAAGACGGGGCAATGCAATTGCACAGAATCTGCCAACGTGAGTCTTTGTTGCTGCGTTGTCTTGGTTGCTGCAGGACTTACCACTGCATGGCGGGGACCCTTATAAGTGATTCCCAAGAAACGAGTCAACGATTATATACAGAGAGCATACATACAACCCCACGACCAGAACGATGAAGGACAAATTGACCAGACAACAAGCAGTTGCTGGTACTTTTAGGGGTGGAGTCGAGGCGAAGTCCAGTCGGCGGAGATGATGTCACCGCCTGGGGACTTATCAGGGGTAAGCAAATCATGTCAAAAAGATTCAATTCAAAGACAGTATTCTAGTACAGAGTAGGCCCCTATGTAACTATTCCGATTATATAGTTACTCGCCTGAGGTTCCATCACATTAGAGGTATTCAGATACCTTGCCATATCATAGCTTATATCCATGTCATGCCTTCAAATCCAGCCCAGTTCCGTCCCGTAAGTTCACAGCGACTGTTTTAAGCAACACCATACTGCTCGTCCACCTTGATCGTGAACTGCTTGGCCGGTGCCGTGGTGTTGGCGCTCCCAACAGCCCAGAACTCGGATTCAGCCTTGGTCCACCCGTGCTGCACCTCCACGTTGTACTGCGAGGCCTCGGGCGTGACAATGGCGCGGACTGGCGAGTCGGCGCAAGGCTGGTAGGTCTTCTTGCCGGTGGTGCCGGTGCAGGTGGTGTTGAAGCCCGGGGTGTTCTCGGTGGCAATGCCAACGATATGGAAGTTGTAGTTGTTGGAGGAGCTGGGGACATTGAAGTTGGAGACGTGCCAGGTCAGAGCTGGGCTAGGACGGCTCTTGGAGAGAGTCTTGAAGGGAGCCGCGAGGGCGAGAGAGGACAGGAGGGCAAACGAGAGAAGCTGCATGGTGGATTGAATATATGTACGGCGTAAAATATGTACGAGAAGAGAACAGAAGAAAAGAAGATTATTAGGAAAAGAGTGTAGAGTAGTGAATTGTAGACAGAAAGATATTCAGGAGAAGACTGAGCACGACAGTTTTATACGGACGTCCGCCAAGAATCCCTCCTCACCATCGCATCAGAGCTCCGATGCGCCCAAACTGGCTATGCGATGCTAGTCCCTCTGAACTATGGACCACTGACTGCCTCGTCTCACCTGCGCGCTTCCCAAACAACCTCTGGAGTTCACGCTACTCTGTGTCAGAGTACTCCGCGAGATCCTGGATCCGGTCCGTTCGCTTCCCCAAAAGCCCATCGCTGATCCCAATTTCCCCCGGTTATTTATAGCCGCTGTACAGAGGACTCTGTATGGAGTGTTATGTGGATGACGGGATGCCAGTCAATCAAACTCGTGCTTTTATGCAGTGAGACATGCCAAGCGGCGCCTGTCTCAGAGACGTGGCACCGGGTTCGGCTGTTCCCTGGTTGCGCTGTTCAGTGTCATGTTGCCGATGGGCTGTGTTGACTCCACATTTTTGCTATACTCTGGTATCCATTCTTCAGTAACGAGGCACTGCTGGAACAGGAGTAGTAGTGGGCTGGCTATGACGAGCCTCGACGGGGACTCCTGGCTGGCATTATCACACCTTTACCTCAGGCTCCAATCCCCCCGGTTGATAATCCATCCATCCTTCTTCTTCCTGTGTCTCCGCAATCGCCTTGCGCCGTCGCTTCGCTTTACGTCGCTCGTTTCTCAGTACCCGACGGTCGTCCTGGGACAGATTCGGCACCATCCACCTCTCCCGACGAGGGCTGTGAAGCCGTGTGCCGTGCACTGACGGCTTCTTGATCCGTTCCTTGGGTACCAGTGCATCTCCCGGTTCTTTCGCGCGGATGAGCTCCCCCCGGATCTTCGGGTGGTATTTCAACTGCACGGCGTACTGGTCGCTGGCTCCGTAGCAACGGTCGCGGATCTGCGCCCGGGTCTCCTCGTTTGGGCTGAACCCGCGCTCCAGCATGTCCTGGAAGTACAAGTACGCGGATTGGAAGTTGTCTGCGTCGAGACACATCAGAATCAGGCATTCGAAAGTCGCGCCATTGGGGACCACCCCGAGCGACGCCATTTCCCTCACCGCGAACATGGCCGCTTCGCGGTTCTGCGCACGTCGACACATGTTAATCAGCGTGTTGTAGATGGCGACGTCCGCTCCCTCGGGACATATCTTGTAGAGTTCCTTGTAGAGTTCCATGCCCTCGTCCACGGCGAAGGGGTCGTTCTGGGCTTCGTGCTCGCACAGCTCGAGCACTATCCGGGCGCAGCCCCGCGGGATATCATGCTTGCTCGCCTTCAGCCGTTTAAGCACGTTCCATGAATCGCTAGCGCGGATCTTCTCCCGGAGTATGTACGCGAGGATCGGCTGCGTGGTGCTCTCCTCCAAAGGAACGCCGGCCCGGTCCATCGAGCACAGCACCTCGAATGCCGCAGACAGACTGCCAGCCGTGATATGTGTTTCCACCAATTCCTTGTAATCCTGTACTTCCAGGGTCATATCGGAGTCGGCCATGAAGCGCACCACCGACGCCGCGAGGTCCGTGTCGCCCGTGCGCGCTGCCACGATCAGAACGTTGTTGCAGATCCCGTGCGACGGCTTCAAATACCCCAGTTGCACCGTATGGGCCCAGACGTAGCGGGTAGCTTCGCCATGCACAGCCGCACTCACGACATCCAACACGTACTGCCAGAGATCGACCGACATGTCGTAGCCCTGGTCGACTCGCAATCGCATCAGCCGAAGCACTTCGTCGTGCTCGCCAAAATCGCCGAGGTTGTAGATAAGCAACGCATGCAGCCAATCTTCAACGGCAATGTCCTTTCTCTCCATCTGTGCGATATGATCCAACGCCAATTCAAACTGGTGTTCCCGTAGAAGACCGGCCACCACGTAATGCCATCCCGCCGGGCTCAAGGAGAGCCATCGATCACGTAGAGTCTGCAGAATTTGATGGCGGAGGAGGTAATCGGGATGCACCGCAAGGACCTATAATCGCCAGAGTTAGTGCGAATGTCTCCAACACACGCGCAGGACCTCCGGCCATGTGAGCGACATACCTGCAGCGCAGCATGAAGCGTCCCCGAATCCGCCGGAACCCCATTCTCTTCCATCTCCTCAAGCAATGCACGCAGTACCTCCGGCGACCCGCGCTTCGCATCCGTATTTGCCAAAATCAATGCTCGATAATGGCGCACCCCGGGCCGAATATGGCGGTCTCTGACCAAAATTCGGAGTATCTGCGAGGCACTATTAACATTCGGCGATTCGGACGAGAATTCTTCGAGCTTCATTTCGAGCTTGGCTGTCGGTAGTCTGGCAAGGTTCTTGGGTACCCCGGACGTAGGTGTCTGCGGATGGGCTGCGACTTCAACGCCTTGCGTCTTTTGATCCCCAGTATGAGAGGCATTTCGCCGCTGCTCGGTATATAGCCTTGTATCCTGGCCCCTGGCCTTGTCAACGCCGTTGGCAATGCTCCCGTAGCATCTCCGCGGCGATGCTACTGCTGCTGATGTTGCGTGTGGCCCAAAACATTTCTTCCCTCCAATCAAGGAAAGAGCTGGACGACCAAGAGTCGCTGGAATAAACGATGGACATAGGCAATACCAGAGTCCATCTAAAACGAGCTTCTTGCGCGGCATCAGGAGCTGTTGACAATCGAATCTCGTTTCGTTTCCGTGGGACTTCGGAATTGTGAAGATTTGTGTCACGTGATCAATCCGAATCTCAGCGACGATTGACCATAATATCAAGGCAATTACGGGGTCATTCGCTATATCCAGTCGTAAATGACAGGCCAAAATTCCATTTCAAAATACAGAGCCATATACGCCAGGCCATGCTCGACTCAACCCGCCAACGCTTTCCTAGCAATAATAACTCATCCACAACATATCCCCCCCGGGGTATCTTTTCGCGTACACACTTCAACTCAACGGTCGAAAAAGGAAAAAAAAGAAAATCGTTCAGTGTCCCTGCTCTTCCTCTAGTTACCACCGCCGCCGCCGCCACCTCCACCGCGTCCCCGACCACGACCACGTCCCCCCCGACGGCCGCGATCACCTCGTCCATCACCCCGGTATCCATACCCACCACCCCTTCCGCGACTCGACTCCCGCGCCACCTGTTGCTCCTTGACAATCTCAATGATTTCCTCGGGGATTCGTAGGTACTTGATCTACGCATTGAACACATGTATTAGCAAAAACTCAGACGTAGATCGAGCAAAAGCGGGGAGGGGAAGAGAAGAAACATACGTTGTTCCCTCGGACATAGACCTCTGGGAGCTTGAAAAACCGGTCACCCTCGGGACTCGTCTGGACAACTTCCTTCAGGATCAGGTTCATCCAGTTGTCGCAGTTGGCAAGGTGGCCGTTGAGGGTCTCGCCGTTCTTGAGCTCGACAAGCATCGGATGGCCTTGGGCCGCCGTTAGGAGGCCTAATGGGAGCTGTGCGCGAAAATTTTAGCATTTCCCAGATCATAATAGAAGTGAAGAGACAAATGCAGGCGTACCATTATTATTACGGTTTGCGTCTAATCGGGTAGTGGTGGAAGTCGGTGTCGCGGCGCACAATGGAAAGTGTAGGGAGGAATACGTCGAGCTGCTCAGGCAGCGGAACGGAGCAAACTATAATAAAAGTACGCTTGCGTATCAAAAAGCGAGGACTTCAGTCGTGGACAAGGACACTGACAATAATGACTCTGGCGCTCACAGGCTATGATGACAGCTTCCGGAGACGGAAAAATTCCGAATCCCGAGATTTACGCCTATTTTATGCTGACTTAGGGCATCAAAGTACTCCGTAGTAACTACTCACTGCAATTGCAAATACAAAGAGTATTCCATGGAAATACAACGCTAATCCATGATTAATAAATCATCTGGGAATATGCAAAGGCTACCTGAGACCCATCAAGATAACAATGCAGAGACCATTGTACTGGGATATTCCAAACCATTAGATCACAACCCATCGAAGCACATTCGGCATCGCCAATCGAAAACGAAGATGTGCCCTGTCGATTTCCTGACCGCTATCATCGCCTTACAAATGCTCAAACGGGTATACCAGTTGGCATGAGCTGGCGTCATCTTAAGCTTTAACACGACTTAAGTTCCAGCATTCTTGAACAATCCCACACTCTCCACACCGTACGTAGAACAGGGTGGCGATGAACCACCAACTGCCAGGCCCATATGTACCGGTCTATGTCGTCAACAATATTGTTTCCCTCTGAAGTCAGGGCCCGTCCGATTTTCGAGTGATGTAGCGACTGGGGTCACGGGCCTGGTAAACAATATACCTTGTTGGATGTGCGGCAGGAGCAAATGTTGTCGGCGTTTGCCGGTGCCATATCAACCGTTGCCAGATTTTGCTGAGATGGTCGAGATCCTGATAAGTTGAGAGATGCAGCAATGGGAGATTATGCCAAGGCCAAGTAAAGGGAGTCGTCAGCCATCCTTAATACGACGGGCTACATTGGCGAGGCTCATCTGGGACCGGGCCTAGCAGCTTCGACCCAATCTTCTTATCAAGTGTGAAGCACACCTTGGTGCAATCCCTGAATGTGTTCCGCTCCAGTGTCAAACCCCAGTAGTCCTGGCAAGACAGAGGCATGGAGGCGTCATTTACGACAAGGCGCGGTCCTTTCTTCGTTTATCAATGAATGATTAAAGCATGTATTAGGCCTGCTGAAGCATACTTATTGAGGAACTGACCCTGGCACAGGAGCCACCTATCGGTCCCGAATTCCGGTTTTCTCAAGTCCTCAGCATCCTTGTTCTTCCCTTCGGTCTTTAGCTCTCTTTATTTCCGTATTATGCTTCCCTCGTGGTCGTCATTTGGCAGCGCATATATTTTCAAGAGCCCTTTTCTTATCAATACACACAATTTCTTAGTCTGACTCAATGGCCCAGAGTCCATCATTATCAGCACAAAAAACACATGCCGACATGTGCCAAACCTGTGAAACTCAAATATACTGTTAGACGGCAAAAAGAACCAAGGCACACTTATTGTGGTCAGAACTATTGTTTTATAGTATCCATTCAACTCATCAGGATGAACCACAGTTTGGATCTAGCAGTCTGCAGTTGGCGATGAAAACTACTATATACGTGACCTTTTTTTTTTGGTCAAATTCGTGTTGAAAAAGACCGACTTGAGCCTCTCCACGTAGCTTCAAGGCAACAAGGTCGATAAGGAGAGGTAAGCGAAAACCAGAAGCAGGGAGAGGATCCAAAGCAGCAGAATAGTATATTGGACCAAGGTATCCAATAGAAGGTACCTGTAGGAGTAGACCTCAAGGGCCTAGCATTGTCTCATTTTATACCTGAGATATTGAACTCGAGCCGCTTTACAGCAAGAACAAAAAAGAAAGAAAAGATCGGATCATCCTGTAGATAGTCTGTGCCATTTGTTCCGGCGTGTTCCCTTGATGGGACGGAGCACACGGAAAATGAGAAAACATCCTAGGATCCAACTGGCATGGCCATCGAAAAGTTCAATCAGGCGTAGCAGCCGCCAGCAACCATCGTGGGAAATTTCGAACGAAATCACATACAAATCCTTGGTCCAACGCATCCGGACCAGACTGGCGTCAAGCCACCTAGCAACCCCCTCCCTAGAAATCCTGCGCACACCAGATTGCATCTGCCAGTTTCTCTAATTTGCTGCTGTCAATTTGGATGTCAGTCTCCTTTGGAATCTCTGGATCGCGAAGAAAGAGTTTCTCAAATTCAATAACCAGTGGCTCATTGCGCACTGTGATGTCGCCTTTTTGTGACTTTGAGATGTTGACAGTTTGGGCACGATGGATATTGTCATTATTGAGTTCCCATTTTTCAATAGTTATCTCAGGGGCCTTCCTGCTGACAGTGAGGGCTAGGACAATCTTAACGGCCCCCTGTGACTCATATAACCAGAAGCGGATATCAGAGAGGAGCTTGGATTGGTGTTCTGAAACTGCAACCTCCATAACAACAGCTGGCCACTTCTTGGAATGCCCACGAGGTGGCCTTTTAGGAGCCCATCCACCATCACCTTGCTTGCTTCTAGTGGTACCGTGAATTGTCTTGCCAGAGAAGCCCTGCATTGCCCATTTAAGCCCTGTAGGCTCGATTGCAGCTGAAAGTATGTCTTGGAAAGCCACAAGGGCTGCAGAATGCTCGGCAGTCATCATTTTGATAAGAATGAGTTGTTCCGAAGTGCTATATGTAGTCCAAGACTTGCTGAACAAGGTATCACTGGATTTAAGGAAGTCATTGATAAAATTCTGCTTGTCAAGGTCAAACAGCATCCATTCACTTGCGTTTCCAGTCTTATCATGCTCCAGAGTATCAAATTCCATCTTGAAGATATCCAAAAATTGCTGTTCCCCCTCATATGAGTATCTCTTGATTGTGGGTGCAAGATCCTCTAGGGACCCATTGCCATGATGGTCCATAGGGCTGTCTTTTGTTTTTATATCAGGGGACATTCTGGCTGATTTTTAATTCTTGTAGACAAATTTGGCCAGGCAATGTCTGGTCAAAAAAAAAAAAAAAAAAAATGAAAAGAAAAGAAAAGAAAAAAAGAGTGCCTTCAGTGTTATAACTACTACATACGTTGTATTGCTTCATGATGACACCATGCCATGGAAGGGCTACTTGACTTGCCCGTGGATATGAGACATATGAGTACTAGCCCAATTACTCACGCACGTCCACGTCTATGCCCCAAGCTGCAGATACTAGCTACGAAGCTACTAGCTGTCTATCGGGTACTCTGTAGCGGTACCTGTGTCATGAGTTGGGACGGTCACCTGACGACATTCTGCAGAGGATGCACGATGCAGACATCATCACATCCTTATGCAGAATTGTTCACACGCGATAGCAAGGCCAACACCTCGTTGCCTTTTTGCCTCCCATCTCGCAGGACTGAAGCTGGAGGTATCTTTTAATACCCACATGCAAAGGGGGTGCGGATAGCTGTACCTAATAGATGTATATATAGATATTTATATACGGAGTACGGAGTATGCAGGAATAGAGCTACCGGGCCGTTGCAAAAGCCGAGAACCCACATGGCTTATTGGCTGGGACTGGTCTCCACGGGGATTACGATTACGATGTTGTACAAAGTACTTGTATGAGGTGAAGTCTCCATCAGATCTGATCAGTGGTCAGGCAATGAGGCAGTAAGGCAATAAGGCAGTAAAGCAAGGATATGTCCTACGTACAGAGTACATGTGCTCCATCCGGATCCAGATCTGGGGAGCTTTTCTAGAAAAAGTGGACCAGCTCCATCGCTCCATGGTTCATTGCTCAATAATTCAAGCTTTACACTACGTGTTACATACTACTATTATTGTTCTACAGTGTACTCTGTATGTATGTATCTACACTTCTCGGTACTGGTACTTGTCCCTCTACCGACCAAATCAACATATAAAATCCGGCGACGCGCATAACTGCAAATTTTAACTTCCGGTAGTCCGTCATACCACTCTCGACCTACTGCAGCCGTAGGCATGTACCTCTGTAGGCAGTTGGAGAAGACAACAGCTTCTCCAACTGTTACAGAAATAAATAAAACGATACGATATTATAGGCTATTAATAATACTCTGAGAAAATTTGATAAAGCTGAGGAAGACAGTTCTAGTCCCTGACATGGTATTATAATTGTATGCTTAGTGTCATTATGCTTCGTGCTAGTTACTCCATCCAGTTTGTTGGTAAGTCATGCGGGTACAATTGTCCGGGACTCTGGCACAGGACTCTGGCACACTCTATCTGTAGTGTCTCTGTATGTGTACGTAGTATACTTTTGTAGTGTCTCTGTATGTGTATACTCTGCACTATGTGGCTATTTCAACTCTAACTCATCCGTTCTATCCGCACTCTTACTCTTGGCCTTGTCCAGACCGGAAACTGTAAATTACGGACCGCTAAAAAAGCTGACAAACCAAAGTACCAGCGCGGGTGGCGTGCGCGCAAGCCCCACCAAGCAGCATCCTATTGGCTGCACATCAACCTGAAACCAGCGCTTTCTCGGGGGAAATCCGCGCGCTGGAAACAGGAATGGAAGCAGCGGGTGGGGCGGGACCGGAAGAATCGCTGGATAAATGGCCGAGAAATAGCCATATTCGAGTACAGGGTAGAAAATACCCTGATCGTATGAGTGATAGTAGTAGTATGTAGAAAAAGGAGTGTTTAGAGTCATAGTATGTATGTAGAGAGTGTACATAGTAGCTGTACTCTGGTGTGTAGCAAAGCAGAATCGGTAATAATAATTCCATTACAGTATTGTATTGCGGAGATCGGCTCGGGTAATTGAACTTCTGCAGATACGCCGCCCGAATCCGGCGGCCGGGATCGGATCGAGTACAGCTCAGGCATGCTCCGTCGTCCATACTCTGTACACTGTCCATACTATATTTCGGACTACTCCGTATATTATCTGAATACTCCGGACAATGCTACTCGAATACTACGACTGCCTGAAGTTTGCAAGCACGTACGCTGGTGTACAGTCGATCGTGCAACGGTCCACAATGGAAGCGGGAGAAGCTCTAGAAAATGGTGGAGAAGAGTTTAATTTGTCGGAAGAGACCTGCGGATATTCTGGTCAGACCTTGTCAGTCGTCCGAAATAGAGATAGGTCCAAGTGACGGGTCAGGTGGCAATGGATGCAGACGTGGCCTCTTCTGCTTATGCATCTCAGGGCATGGATACGGAGTCTCGAGTACTATAGATCTGGAATCTGATTCCAGGTTTAATTTATCGCAAAAGTACAAGTGTAAGGCATCCAGGTTGAATTGTTGCTTGTTATCCCTGTACGATCCCTGTATACAGAGTAACGAGTATATGGACTTTTCTTTATTGATGCACCCTGCATGGAGTACTCCATACTCTTATGTACATACGGAATTCTATACTCGTGACGGTATGCCAACTCCACCGATAACCTTGATAAGATGACATGTGGGCTGTGGATTATACGCTCCAAACCTCTGGCGGGCCTGTCACTGCGGAGAGGCATCCGCTGTGGAATCGTACCTGATCTTCAGATATTCTTATATAGAGTACGGATATTTCAGAGCATAGTATATTGGTATACTGTACTTTGGAGTATGTATATGATATGCGGAGTCCTCCGTATGTACAGAGCAGGTCGTACACATACACATGACAGTATAGAACTCGGATGCGGCAATACTTCCGTCCTCGCAACAATCATACCACTCCATACAGCCATCTACTCCTACCCAGTTAATCGTATATACTATCCTGCCGACTCTTAATCCTAGTACTATCTATTTCTCAGTCTCAGTATCACAACGATCCTATCTAATTCTAGTCATGTACCAAGTATTCACAGGTACTGAACCTCGGCTGCAGATCTTGCCTAACTTTGGAGTCGCTTCCCACCGACAAGCGCTGTACGGTACGGTAACGCACGTAATTTGCAACGCCTCTCCTTCCCGTTCCGTCTTTTTTCGGACGGTATTTTTCCCTTTTTCTTTTTGCCGCTCCTCCCCGCCCCTTCGATTCTTTTCTCTACTTTTTCCTCTCTCGCTCCCTCTCTTTTCCCTTCCCTTTTCCCTCAATCCTGCTGTTCTTCTTCTCTCTGCACGACATTTTCTTCATCTCTGCGTTGCCTCGTGGCTATCTTGTGTTCCTGACAGTGCTTGTGCAACTTTCCACCCCCCAGTGTCTCCATTGTTGCACCCACTGCTCCTGCCATCGTTTTCACCACTTTTGCTGGGTTTCTGTACCTCGACTCGACGTGGTGCGCGACCCACCGCTCCGCCGCCTTTCCCTTGCAGTGGATACACAAGACTCTTACGCGCTTGTTAACAGTAACGTGCGGTTAACCTTCTCTCTACAATAGAGAAGAAAAAAAAAGAGGAAAGGAAGGAAAAGTCTTTCTCTTTGGATCGAAAGACGCGCTTCGGAAAGCTCTTGTCGAGACTTTACTGCCTTCTTTTCT
>PQME02000262.1:0-23233 GCA_003004525.2 Aspergillus sp. MA 6038 | reverse complement strand
CGATCGGTCTTTGTCTTTCGGCATGGCTGGGTTTTACTTCGCGTTTCGAGAAGCTGGGTCGTACGTGGGAGATGGAAGTCCTGCGAGATACGATGCTGTCGCAGAATATTATTATTTAGGTACTGTGTCCTTTGAGGCTCAGGAGTCAGTTCCGAAATGTGAATACGTGCAAGTTCGGAGACGGAGAGCGGGAAGATAGGGAGGAGCTTTTGCAGCTGGATTGGAGTCCTCACAAACCCGTAGAATAGTATAAGCCCCTGGTATAAGCGGTCAGTGCAATAGAAAATGCGGTGCTCCAGAATCAACTCGAGAAACTCGAGACACTGGCGAGGAGTGAATATATGGGGAAAATGAAGAGAAAGTCGGCGGAAGGTCCAATCAAGCTCCTTGAAGTAGTAGATGGATGTGTATGAATATGCATCCAAATGGTCTTGGACTTGAGAGAGCTAGCGTAGTCGAGATAGTACAGGGGACAGATGAGGTTTTGCTTTGGTTCTTTGTATGCCAGAATTTCGTCTGCTCTTTCATGGAGCAAGCTTCTTAGGAGTTACAAGGTAATAGCCCGTTCGGGAAGGCGGAGAGTGACACCACTGACGTTCTAGGGCTCAAATTTTCGATACTCAACTGTAGCTTATTTCTTCTCCATTTGTCTTATTGACAACTACTGCGCTCGTGCAGCTCTCTACAGCCACCGATTGACATGAGGCAAAGGCTGCAAGGGCTGCATTGGCTTCTGGGGAACGAGTCGTTTTTCACACCAGCCGAAGAATCTTTCATGCCTGAGGTGTCAATTTATGCCTCAGTAATTAATTGTTGCCTTAGGCAGCGAGTGCACTTCTGGCTCCGGCTCTGGCTCTGGCTCTCACAACCGCGCCCCATGGATCTTGCACGGGTGTTCGCAGGCTCTGAAAATGATTTTAACCCCTATGTTTTACTGGAAAAGACCTGACCATTCGAGAGTGCAGCAGGAATGTGCGAACTTCACCCCTGCTGAGATCTGCCTAAGCGCCAAAATGGAAAAGAGCGAGGCTGCAAAAGCGCTAGAAATCCAAGCACGTATGCAGAATCAAGTATAGAACAGAAAACAAGAACATGAAATAGAAGGCACAATTCGCTGCTACTTACTTTCCAATCGAGGGAAGTTTTAAGGTCAGTTTGATTCGCCCATACTCGTATGAAGTCGGCCTGTTTATCCTTAAACTCAGCACTTCATCTTCACGTTGCCCCTCTTTCGTCTCTTCTCATCCTCTCTCATTCACATCTTCTCTTCTCCCGTTAGAGTCCCTTGAATACCTCGACGCGCTGTCTCGTTCTGCCTGTCCAAATCGTCTAATTTTGGGCATCTCCTTTTCGTGTAAATCGACTATTCATAAAAACTGCCGCCGTGATTGCTTTTTTGCCGCCGGCAATCCCGTTTCTTCGACGGTCTCTTCTCACCCCCAGTCTATCTCCCGCGGCATCTCCCAACCTTCTTCCACGATTCCCAATGACGCCGCGGTGCTTAAGAATAGAAGGCGTCAAACAGCTATAATAGTCCCAGGCTTTGTGGCTTTTGACCTTAGCTCCTTCCGGCGGTCCAAGCTGCGAACCGCAGACCAGCCGACGCCTTATATCCTCGCCCTCTCCCTCCTTTTCCTTTCCATCTTGTTCCTCCCGGTCAACCACCATGAGCATAGGCCCGTTCCGTTTCCTCACATCGAGACCAATTAGCGCTTCCTAGAGTTTCCCTGTCGCGATTAGAGCATGTCTCTGCCGGGACCCAAATGTCCGTATCAGCCTCGATTCCCGACACCTCGCTTGGCCTCACCTCCTCCGAAATCCAAATCCTCCGACAGCAGCAGCAGATTGCGCTTCAGGGTGGCCATTCCGGCAGTGGGATTGCCAGGGGCAGAGGGACTGGAAGAAATAGCAACTCTAGTTCGCGCGCCGCCAGTGCGGCTAGCAGTCATGGTCGATTGTTGCTCGATCCTATGAGTCTTAGGGCGCTTTCGCATCAGCTGGACAGTTTACAGGAACAGATCCGGTATCGTCTCGACTATGTATGTATGTTTCTTTTCTTTATTTGCCCAGGAAGAGCTCTTGCCTGGGCTACTTGCTACGTTCTGTGATCTGTGATGCGTTTCCACGAGTGCTTCTCGCATACAAAAAGCAGTGATTGTGGAGCTCATAATTGCCCTTGCATTCCACGACAGCTATACATGGTGGCTACTATGATATTGCCTTACACAGCTCTAACATCAAATAGTTGGAAGACCAAATGCAACTTTCTCTGCAGAATAGTTACGATCGCGCGGGAAACGTCGTTCGCAACGCTGACGCCGAAATCGCACGCACCCGGTCAATTCTCACATCAATCGATGAGTTGGAAACCGAATTCACAAAAATCGCACATATCAGAGAAATCGTCAAGCAATATCGAGGAAGGATTGAGGGCCTCGATCAGCGTCTTGACCAAGCTGCTCGCAGACGGCGTTAATCTACTTCACCTTCGCTTCTCAACCATTCCGTGAGAGGCAACTTGGTTCTGGAATAAACTTCCACTTGATGCGCTGAGGTTTGCGTTTCGATCTCCTGCCGTCTTTCTATTTATATATATATTTCCCCCCTGGTCGACTGCCGGTTGGTCGTATTGACTTCTTCTATGTTACCTTTTCACATTCTTCCTATATCATTATTCGACATCCCAAAATGACTCGAATGTTCTTATATATGGACTCTACACCCATGGACGCTGTGCTATCATGATTTGTAGCAGTGTGGCTACGATGGTCCGCGTCACCGACCCCCATTGCCATGGAGGATACTATTCTCCACTTTTCGAGTCCTGTCTTGACTTCCATCTACAACTTGGAAAAGATTTTTGCATAAACATCAGGACACTGGCCTCGCGGCCCTCTTGGATCTTTCAAAACCGTCTACATCAGTTATGTTTCTTTCTTTGACACGGATAGCAGGGTGCTTATAGCATGGAGTTCCAAGTCATGTTCTTCAAGGATTTGTGTCTCGTTGGGTTATCCCTTTTGTCGATATGCAATATTTTCGCCAGCGATCTTCACGAGAACTACGATTTATCGGTTTACTTTATGACGTTGATTATAATGTTGTCTCTTGTTACAGCGCTGTGATTCCCCCATTTGCACCTTTCGCTATTCCCATTTGTTTCTAGTTATCTTTTCCTGGGTGGATGTGTTATTATTTGCGCCATGGATTCCATTTCTTTTAGTTAAACAGTCATTCTGTCTTTTCCAGAGCATTTGTGAGGATTATATATGTGGAGGGATTGACAGGTTGAACATAGTCATCCCGTCTCCTCCGCTTTTCTTTTCCTATTGTTCAATAAGCACTCAGAGTGTGGTCAATTTGAAACCTTCTGGGCTGTTACACATAACCAGCAAATTTGGTACTGAGCCCCTTTCAAATAGGAACGGCCGATCTAGTTGCTTGGGCTAGTTGCTTGTAGTCTGTTTTGCACATGGCTCCTCTTGGAACGAGGCTGTACCTGCCCTCTTGAAATGGGCAGAACTTCCTTGATGGCGTGTCGAATCCATGGTTGGTCTTGCATATGGCAAGAGTGAGCCCAGGGAAACCATAGCCATGAAGGAATGGGTTGTTCGAAAAAAAAAAAAAAAAAAGAGTCGAAGTATACCACTAGACTCAGGTCTTCCCGGATTGCCTTTCCTTCTGTCCTTTCTCCTTTCGCCGTTCACCAAGCTTCTTGCTCCGCCTGTCCGTCTGAGGATATCGTCTCTCCGTATCACAAGTCGTGCAACGGACCACCCGCACATCAGCCCACGGCTTCTTGCCTTCGCGACTGGCGTTTCGAACCTCCTGAGTACAATTGACCCCAGGCACTAGAAGTGCGTCGCACCGTTTGCAGATAGATCGCTTTACTTCTTGGGGAAGTCGAAGCTGCGTTTTTAGGGATATCCCACGAAGTTGTGAGATATAAGCCCGAGAGGCATTTGGCAAATGACCTAATTTTGCTTGTTGTGTCTGCTTTACGCTATCCAGGCCCTTCTCAGTAGTAGCAGCGACGGCATTGCCGTCTAGGTAGAGCGGCTCAGTTTGGAGCGAGTTGGATCGGATGTCAACCTTCTCGTCGCCGGTACTTCTCCCGTTACTGCCGCGCTGAGTTTGCTGCTGCTCGGAGGATATCGCTGTGGATTGGAGATAGACGGCGGCTTTATGCAAGTAGTCCAGTCTTGCGCGCAAGTGGCCGTTGACGTTCTTTCCCTTTCCCTTGGCCATCAGGCTTTCGGTATAATTAACTCATAACAAAGAACGAGGACGAGTCCCTACCAAAATTGGTGCCACGGAGCGGTGGGGAGGCTCTTCTGGTGGAGGCTCAGCTGGCGGTGACTACACCAGATCACGTGGCCCGTGGCGTTTCCGGAAGCCTTTCATCCCTCGCGACTGCGATCTTCTCTTCATTTCCATCACCTCTCTTCGCCTCCCAACCTTCAGTCCATCTGTCAATTCATCTCGACTGAGTTGATCAGGGCTTTTTCGTGTGGTTCTAATCTCTTTTGTTCTTTTCTTGACACGTTTTCACCCCCATTTACCTGTTTAATATCGTATCCCTCTAGGCTTAGCTGCCCTTGGGACTTTGACTACGCGCCGCGACATCGCCAACTAGCTTTTTCCTACTCCTGTACCACCGCCATGTCTCACGAAGAGGATCTCATCGACTACTCCGACGAGGAGCTTCAAACCACTGATGCGGCAGCGACCACTGCCGCACCCGATGCAAATGGAGCTGCCCAGGAGAAGAAGGGAGACTTGACCGTCACGGGCCGCCCGGACAAGAAGGGCAGCTATGTCGGTATTCACTCGACCGGTTTCCGCGACTTCTTGCTCAAAGGAGAACTCCTACGTGCCATCACCGATTGCGGTTTCGAACATCCATCGGAGGGTTAGTTGAATCACATTTTTCTCCCACAAAGTCTTCCTCCATTATCTCCATGTTCCAACGTCCGTCCATCTCCGCGGGAAATATCTAGTCGCTTCTCTGTTCTGTCAGAGAATATTTCTCCCAAATCAGTCTTCGAACTTGCAGCCGGCATGAGGATGCCTTTGACGGACAATATAAAAGAGAACAAAAAGAGAGCCGTGGCAATGCAGATAGTGCCGCTTTACGCCCATTGCGGCTGGCTATTATCTGCTGCCTATTGTTTCAAGGACTCGCCTGGAAATGCTGGGTTTTATTGAGGACGAAAGGCCTACCTGCGAATCAAACGGTTCAGGATTCCTCGTTGAGAAGAAAGACGCGAGGTTCTATTTCGCCGCCAGTGTCTGGATGGTAAATGTCCTCATGTCGACTGCAGGGAAGCTTCTGATAAGGGATGTTGGCTCGTCATATATTATAAATCTCGACTTTACGATTTCGTTGCCAGTGGGAAGAAATTCTCTACGCAAACTGGCTTCTTAACCGAGTACTCCGGGGATGGACGGACATTGCGACGCGAATTGTCTTTCTTTTTCCAGTCTTATGCATCGAAAACAAGTCTAACATGCCGTTTCCGCCTTATTACAGTCCAGCAAGTCTGCATTCCGACCGCCATTTTGAACGTTGACGTCCTGTGCCAGGCCAAGTCTGGTCTCGGTAAGACGGCGGTCTTCGTCCTGACTACCCTCCATCAGCTCGAGCCCGTTCCTGGAGAGTGTTCGATCCTTGTTATGTGCCACACCCGTGAACTGGCGTATCAGATCAAGAACGAGTATGCGAGATTCAGCAAGTACCTTCCCGATGTGAAGACTGCAGTCTTCTACGGAGGTACTCCGATCCAGAAGGACATTGAAGTCCTGTCGAACAAAGAGTCGTTCCCCAACATCATTGTCGGTACTCCCGGTCGTTTGAATGCCCTGGTCCGCGAGAAGAAACTCTCTCTGCGCAACGTCAAGGCATTCGTTCTGGACGAGTGTGACAAGATGTTGGACCAGATTGGTAAGTATCAGAAACATTCGGGGCTCTCTTTGCTGTGAAACCGTCGCTTATCAATTTCATCAGACATGCGTCGCGACGTCCAGGAGATCTTCCGTGCTACTCCCGCCGACAAGCAGGTCATGATGTTTAGCGCTACGCTCTCGCAGGAAATCCGACCTGTTTGCAAGAAGTTCATGCGAAACCCGCTCGAGGTCTATGTGGATGACGACACTAAGCTCACCCTCCATGGTCTTCAGCAGTACTACGTGAAGCTCAGCGAAGCGGAGAAGAACCGGAAGCTGAACGAACTCCTGGATAGCCTCGAGTTTAACCAGGTTATTATCTTCGTGAAGAGCACCCTCCGAGCGAATGAGCTGGACAAGCTCCTACGCGAGTGTAACTTTCCCAGTATTGCGGTGCATTCTGGCGTCAGTCAGGAAGAGCGGTAAGTGTTGGAAATAAAGTTAAGGCTTGCAGGACTAGGGCACTGATAACTGACCGACTGTGTTATAGTATTAAACGGTACAAGGAATTCAAGGAATTCAACAAGCGTATCTGTGTCGCTACTGACGTCTTTGGACGTGGTATTGACATTGAGCGGATCAACCTTGCAATCAACTACGATATGCCTACGGAAGCTGATTCGTACCTGCATCGTGTTGGTCGTGCTGGTCGTTTCGGTACGAAGGGTCTGTCGATTTCGTTTGTGAGCAACGAGGAGGATGAGAAGGTGCTCAAGGACATTGAGAAGCGCTTCGAGGTTGCCCTCCCAGAGTACCCAGAGGGTGGCGTTGACTCGAGCACTTACATGGCATAAACGAAGGGATTGTCTTGCTTTTTTTATTTTTTTCTTTCACTTTCTAATGTGTTTTCTTTCTTGGCGTGGGTTCGGTTGTGATTTCTTTGTCTCTGCTTATTTAGCAGTGTCTTACGGTTGCTTCATTTATGGAGACACTTAAGTTGAAAACCATGGGAACGAAGAGACATCTGGTAGGGGGTGACATGTATCCGACTATGTATCCAGGTAATTAAATGATGTTCTCGAAGGTTCTTGGAATCTTTCATTAATATATTACGGAGTACGGAGTAGTAGGCCTGTACGTAATTTACTCCGATACGAAAGACGGATGATGGATAAAGCCACAGGAAAAATCTCAGCGTGACAACTCGGGAGGGAAATTAGCTACGACCAGCAAAACCGGATTCGACCGATGAACAGCAGTGGGGCGTAGACAGTAGCGCTCTCGTCAACAGGAGCAAGCGTATCATGCATCATCGCAGATTGACAGTCGGTTTCCGTTTCCGTGTAGATCGTTATGTCCAACTACGGAGTGCATTGTACTCTGACGGGAGGGCCGAGGATATGACTACTACTACTAACTATGTGGAGGATGGATTGCGAGGGTGATTGGCATCTAGAAGTATAAAACCGATCTACAGCGTACGGAGTGCATACTGTATTCTGCACTCTAGTACTTGTGCACTAGTAATAATATCTTTGATAGAGGACTGGTTCATCGGCTTGGCACGAGACCAGGAGGGATCTAAGCTCTTGATGAACCGTGGCTGAGTGGCTGTGTAGCCTTACTCAGTTGGGTTGACTTTGAGCGTAACTAACTTTATCTACCTGCATTGGTTGAGTCAGGCTTTATCTCTACAGAGTACGGAGCACTGTATGGAATGTTCATGTATACTATAGTAGACGTGGCTGGAATAGAACCCATTGTCATAATGCCTTTATCCATTATCCATTTCTCCGAACATGCAGAGACTCCATACGGAGTTCACTTTATGTACACAAAACGAAAGCATCTCCAGTTGCAGCACTGAATGCATCTCGAGCAATATCATTGGCCGGATCATGCACGAGAGTGGGGATGGGCTAAATATAGAATCAGGGGTGGAGCGGGATTGTCTGGACGTTTCCCCTTCGATGTTGTAGTATTACTGTGTACGGAGTAGTTGTACGGAGTACGGAGGATGGAGTAGTGATATACTCTGTACTGTGTACTTGTACTGTAGGGAGGAGTTGTACTTCGTATGGGGAAGAAGCATAGCAATCAATACCTGACAGGCGTTATATGAAGCTATGGTACAATAATCGAGGAATTATTAGTTACTGACTTCAAAAGATATGCAGTATGTGAGTAACGGGCCTGGCATGTTGAACACCGCCTCCCCCCCTTCTCGGGCCCCTTGGACGGTATCTGTATCTATCCTGCCAGAGTAAGAGCACAGAGTAGGCAGTCCTCCATACTTTGTGTCAAGGAGAAAGGAAGATAATCTAGCTACATCTACAACTGGGTGACCCAACAGTCCCTGACCCTGTGCCACGGTTGAGCAGCGGGTACCAGTACCTCGTACACACAAACAAATAAAGGCATATTGGTAATTATCTCTGCCATCTCTGGCTCCAGACTAGACACGATCGATCGGGAGTAGAGCATCCCGCTAAAGGGCTTTAGCCGTGGATGAGAAATGTCCTCCGTCTCTAAGACCCGGAGGTGCATTGGCTGAGTGACGGCGATGTGACGACGGTGATGATAAACAGGAGTAGTACACGGAGAAAGGAAACGCGATTGTCGAGCCAATTGGTGCTTCTTATTCAAATGGTCCTCGGGGAATACTTTGGAAGTACTGAACTAGTCCGATGCTAGTTGGTCACTAGCTATAATACTACTACTTACTGACTCCGGACTTTAGTCGAGTATATATCCGGACTCCGGAACGAATCCATGCTTGGCTGCGTTCATCGAAGTTAAATAAGCAAAAAACGGTCAACATCATCAGTATCGTAATATCATTCTTTCCTCCCTCCCGTTTTGGTTTTCGCTTGCAGCTGTTCCGGTGACAGACGCGGACAAGGTCGTTCCCGGAAGATCCACGATCAGAAGTAGACGCGATAGTAGTAATAGTCCTCACAGTCTGCCAGAAAAAAGGAAAACAGACATCCAATTGTTCTTTTTTATTTTATTTTATTTCAGTTTTCTATTTTCTTTTCTGTCTTCCGTTTTTTTTCTTTTTCTTTTTTTTCCCGCGCCCAATATTCTCCATTGTCTCTGAATAATTGGTCGCATTGGGAGAGCTTCTCCGTACTGGTGGCCAGAAGCAGACCGTGTGTTGTTCTCGCGCAGAAGAAAAAAAAAAAAAAAAAAAAAAAGGGAAGGGAAGAAAAAATCCTGCCTTCTTTCTTTCACACTCTCTTCCTCCCGTTTCCTTTTCTTCTTCTTCATCTCTTCTTTCCTCTTGTTCTCTTTCCCCCCCTTTCTTCCTCGCCATATACTCGATTGTTTCGCTGTTTGAACCGTCCTTGTCTGGTCCTCCTCTCCCGGTGGTCCATCCGTCCTTCCCTCCTTCCCTTTCCTCCCCTTCCCTTCGTTTGTCCCTTTCCCTGCCCGATTCTCTCTTTCGCCTCTCCTCCATCTCTCTCTCTTCCCTTCTTCATATTCTCTTCCAGATCCGTTGCTATTTCTCCGGGGTCTTTTTCGTGTTTCAATCTCGACTGCAAATCCTCAGACGGGTTTCTTGCGCCCCGTGGAAGAAGTAATAAGAAAAAGGCACTATCACCCGCGCCCCGGATCTCTCGTTCCTATATTTCTTCCATCCGATCGATCCATCGCTTCTCCCCTTTAATCGTTGGTCTGGTGGCCCCTCATTGCGTTCCGTTCGCTGTTCGTCGACAATGGCTCCTCCGGCGCGTCTGCGCATCTTATCAGGTTTGTTGGAACTCTCCCATGCCAGCACTGGAATACGTCCTCCCGTTGATGCTCGATTTCCTAAGCGATGAGACTTGTCGTGTGGAATTCCCCTGGTCTACATGAAATCACCGGAACCAAGACTAACTCGATCGTGTTCAGTCGGTAGCAATGCTATCTCGGCCTTCCTCTCCTGGAGATTACAGGCGACCACCTCTTGCGATGTGACTCTTGTCTGGAAAGCCAACTACGAAGCCGTATCGCAATATGGCGTCTCGTTCAAGTACGTGATTTTGTCTCCTTACCATCTTAAAAATTATTGGATCTCTGACAAGACCCGTCAACTATAGATCCAAAGCATTTGGAAACGAACGTTTCAAACCTCGTCATGGTACGTTCTGCCTTTTCCCCTTTTCCCCACCTTAGACAGAATACAGATGCTGACGCTTGCCTATTTTACAGTGGTCCGCGTCCCGGAAGAGGCGTCCTCACGAGAAAATGCGTACGACTATGTTCTCCTGTGCATCAAGGCCCTGCCCGACGTGTACGACCTTGCAGCCGTCATCGAGTCAGTCGTCACTCCTCAACATACCTGCATTCTCGTAAATACCTCAAGTACCATTGGCGTCGAGTCCTATCTTGAACAACGCTTCCCCACCAACGTGATTCTGTCGCTCGTCTCCGGCGTCGAAATCTCCCAGATCGGGGCCAGCGAGTTCGAGCATCTGAGTTCGTCGGATCTCTGGGTCGGTGCAACCAACAAACACTCGACCATTCCCTCCTCCATACAGAATGACATGGCCGTTGCATTGGCCCACACATTGGCCTCAGGTCAGGTCGATTGCAAAGTGTCGGGTAATATACGGCAGGAGCAATTTGACCGAATGATAGGGTAAGTCTCTTTTTTGATACCACATCCTCAACAAAAACCATTGCTAATTAGAATCTTGCTTGCAGTCCCATTGCCTTTCAACCCGCAACGGTTCTCTTTGATTCCCCAAAATATGCACAACTGCTTGAGAAGGTTGGTGTTCGTCAGCTGGTATCGGACGTCATTGACGAGCTGCTTGATCTCGCACGGGCGCACGGATGCGAGTTTCCCAGTGATTACCGCCAGAAGATGATCGACAAGATGGCCGCGATCGAGACTCCGAGTACCATGCACATGGACTTCCAATTACGGCGTCCCTTGGAGGTGGAAACATATCTGGGCTCTCCCATCAAACTGGCCATTGAGTCGGATGTTCGAGTGCCTCGGATCGAAACTATCTATGCGATGCTTCACCACGCAAATGCTGTCAACCTGACCAAGCCCGCGAACCGGCCTTCGCCGCCCCCAGTACCCGCACAGATAACTGCACAACCACCGCCGCGCATGTCTTCCGCACCGCCGCCCCGGGGTATAAATGGTCCTGCGCGTCCAGGCCCAGTCAGAACTTCCTCGGGAATGATGCCACCACCAAGGCGGCCGATGATGAGACCCCCGGGCGCCAATCCTCCCCCTCAACCGCCTGCCGCGGGCCGGCTTCCTCGCGACACGTCGGTAGAGGGTCTGGAGGAGTTCAGCCATTTGGTCCTCTACGACGATGCAGAAGGCGCATCGCCGCAGCAGCCAGTGAATGGAGGAGGCCCCAACGGCATTCCAGCGGATATGCCACCTGGACCACCGTCCGCCTCAGCAGCTGAATTGGCTCTACGAGAACGTGAACTGGCGCTTAGACAGCGGGAGCTGCAGGTACGGGAGCAGGAAATGAACATGCGCCGGGGCGGTGGTGGTGGTAGCCGTCGACGCGGACCGTCTCGAGCTACTCTCGAAGAAGAGGATGAGGATGAATACTTTGACCCTATGGACACCAGTCTCGTCCCACAAGTCGACCCCGATAGCGTTGATATGATGAGCCTTACGGGAAAACGGAACCGCAGGGCACCTAGCGCTAGCCAGCTCCGCAGGAATCCTGAACTTACATTGAATAACAGCAACAACAGACCTGCGTCATCGTTCAGTCGATACTTTGGCGGTGGCCGAAAGCGGACGAGCGAACGCATCTTGCAGGATTTCCCAGGCCTGCACGACTCCCTTATGGACAACCCTATGATGAGCTACTCTTCCAACAGATACGGTGCTGTCGACCGGAACCAGATGCAGGCGGAATCTCGTGCCAATTCTATGACTACCAGTCGTATGGGCGATTTCCCCCCGCACCCGTATCCGCCAAGTCGCCGTAATAGTCACTCCCCCGCCGCTCCCTTCGGTATGCCCCCTGGCCCTCGAATGGCTCGACCGATGCCGGGCCCAGAGCAGCAGCATCTTGGCCCACCGAATGGTCCTCCTCATGCTGGTAACCCTTCTCCTCCGCATGTGCGAGCACCAGTTCCCAGACATCCTCCGGGTCATGGTAACGCGGTAGGTCCGCAACAAGTTGAGCAACATTATGGGGTGAGCAACCCAATTCCCGCCAAGGGCGCTCCAAAGCATAGAAGTCTGACCGGAAGTGCGAGCGCCAGCGCGAAGAGTGGTGATAGCGGCAGTGCGAACCTGGAGTCCGAAAACTCGGCCCAGAGCAGCCAGATCAGTCTCGGTGCTCAGGAAAGCATAACGACTGTTCGTTAAGAACAGAAATAACATATAACGACGACTTGACGCCTGCACGCACACCTCTCTATTCCTCTCCTCCTCCCGAACACACGGACCCGTTCGAGCGTTATTGATTATCGATCCTGGCTCGGTCGAGATACGATAATCTGATTAATTCTTTTTTCTTATTATACATTGTCCTCCTTTGTATTCATCCAAGTCGCTAACAGATTGGATGAGAAACTTAAATCACTTTCTTCTTTGTATCTCCCCGTTCGTGTCCTTTTAGAGGAGCTAATTGGACAAGGGGAAGAAACACGACCCCTGAAAAAGAGAGGAAGTCACTAATCCTGTTTTTCCTTTTCTTCTCTCATCATATACATAAGGGACTTAGGGTCATTTCTCTTTTAATGTTTTCTCTTTTCTCTTCGCCTTAGAGCGCTTAGGCGTGCGTGAGGGTCTTGCGGTTCTGTGTTTTCATTCCTTTATCTCTTTTACTTTGTTGCATTGTTTATTGTCTAATGGTGGCCGAGAGCATGAAGAGGCCCGGCCTGGAAATACTCCGTCTTTTTTCCCTTTGATCTTTCAACAATTATACCTCCTAACACCGGGCGTTGACGCTTTTCTTCTATTGCCATGCGTTACAATTTCCTCGGCGTGTCAGACTGTATACTACTTCAGTGAGTGCATGCTTTTCGTGAACTCGTACATGCCTTTTTTTTCGTGACTTCTACATCTCGTTGCTGTGTGACATGGATGCTCCCTCCTTGACTTTCCTTTTCCATATGTTTTGTGGGTTGAACCGCTCGATGGTCTGATTTCCGGCGTATAAAAAGAGGAAGGGAACCGATTTATTTCGTCGACTTTGTTTATGTCATGCCTGGGTTCGCGTTGTCTCCGGGAATTAATGAAGGTCGGTTTGTGCTGGGTGTCGCAATGACTGCTTTTCATTTGACTAGAACCATGTTGGTCAGTAATGTGAGGTGTATAATGAAACAGTGAAACAGATCCTGGAACGGTGCGGCGTACAAGTGAGTTGTAGAACACTGGCAAGAATGTAACTCTAGAATGACAAGACATGGGTTGAGGCTCTGGAGTGGCCGAGCACCGCCACGTATACAAGCCACCACTGCCACGGGCGATCTAAGTGGAGACGATAAATACCCCCCCCAAAACAAACACGCGACCGAACTTCAAACCACAACCACTAAGCCAGCCAACTTACGAGCACGAGTCCAGCAAATACATATTCCGTACATACAAGTGAAAATGCCACCATACACCCGGCCCTCGATCCTCCCTTCCACAATGCACTCGCACAACCCTTCCTCATCCTCAGGCCCATCCTCCTCCACAGCCAAAAACCGGCAATACGCCCAACTACACGCGCAATTAGCCCAGCTCAACACACATCTCACGGACACAGAGAACCTACTACGCATGACGGCCGTACAGGCGGAGGATATGCGGTTTTTAGGCGGGTATGTCGGGGCGTTGTTTATGGGGAGTGCGAAGGTTTTAGGGGAGGACGGGGTTGTTAAGGATGGGAATGGGGCGGGAGAGGATCATGGAGATGCTGAGAGTGGGAGTGGGAGTGGGAGTGGGAGTAGGAACGGAGGGGCGTGAGGTGTGGGACGTACGTATGCATTTTTGTGTGCGCCGTGTCTAATATTGAACGGTTTTAACTGACTATCTAAAGGAGTATGTTTGAGTCCGAATGCCATTACTCAACAACAAATCCACCTCCGAGAATAATCGCCGGTTCGTCGATGTTGTGATGCTCGTAACTGCACAGGATTATTAGCCACGGCTCGATGCGAACATGAAATGGGATGAAAAGCAAGCCTACCTCAATGTACCGACACCTCCAGCCTCAAGAATCAGCGACGTCTCGGTCAACGGCTTCCCGGTCCATCGCATGGCAAACGCACGGAGGATGTGGCCGTGTGCGACGAGAAGTACATCACCCTTCTTATTGTTTTGGGGGTCTTCGAAACAGGGACGGTGGTATTTGTCTCTGATGTCGGCGATAAGAGCATCGAGACGGCGGACGACGTCTTCGGGGGTTCTGAGGTGTATTTCGTTAGCTGCGCAATTCAATACACTCCTTGGGAGAGGAAGAACTTAGAACCTACTCTCCACCCGGACAACCTTGCCGCCAAATATCCCACGGCTCCTCCCCTTTTTTCTGCCGGTCTTCTTTAATCTGCTTACTCGTCAAGCCCTCATAGTCACCGTAGTCCCACTCGCGTATGGCCTCGGTGATTTCCACCTTGGCTTCGGTGCGGATCGGCTCTTCATCCTCGGGCTTGCGGCTCTCTTTCCAGGGAAGACGCTCTTTGCAACCGATTTCGAGGAGCTCAAGGGTTCGTTGGGTGCGGTGGCGTGGAGAGACGTATCTACACCCAAACGTCAGTATTCACATCCATTGAACTCAGCTTGGGTCTGAGAAGGGAGGAAGACATACACATGCACCAAATTCTTCGGCACAATCAATCGATCGTTACCAACGAGGCCCTTCCCAGTCGCTGCGATCCGTTTCTCGCCGTTCGGAGTGAGCGGGAGGTCCGAGACGCCGGTATGCCGGCCATTGAGCGACCATTCGGTTTCGCCGTGACGGATGATGAAGCAGCGGGGTGGCATTTTCTTCTTTTTCTTTTCTTCTTAGTGATGGATTGGTTTCGTTGTCGGGTTGGGTTGGTGTAAAAGTTGTGCTCCGGAGTATATGTACTCTGTACAAAACCCTCTCTGCCAGGATACTTGTTTCGGTGGAGCGGGGCAGAAATACGTCATTGATCGGAGCTGCTTATCGCTGGTTAGTGCTGACGTTGGTTGTTAGGGTTATTCCAGATTCAACATTATTGATTCTGCCCAGGGGCAGTTGCTTAGCTTGGACAGTAGTGATTGATCTGTACTGTGGCTTTCGATTTGATGCCAACCGGATTGCGCTGTCTTCTCTCGAGATTTCCTGGGACCAGTTGTGTTTCAATGAGCAGATGGCTCTAGAGAAGATTGATACCTACATCCACTATAGCATGAAAGACATGATAAAACCAATCCTCGAGAGATGTTTGGACCATCTGCCACCTGAAGCTGAAGGTTGTTTGTCACCATATCGCGGCGAAGCATCAGCGAGAGGTGTCCTTGTGACTAGAGAACCGTCCCAAACGCCAAAGTATCCACGATAGAGAGATCCGACTTAGCTAGAATGGGATGGCCAATGACATCCTGTTGCATTCTGGCCCTAAAAAATGATTCTAACCAAGCAGAAATATAAAAACTATAATCGAGAACTACTCGTTACATCTTTCAAGCATCGATGCTGTTATCTAGAGAGGGGTACACAGGTACCCATCCAGTGAGGGTCATCTGTGACCATGTAAATCCTCACTACTTCATGGCTACCAAGAGCTAAATAAGTGGCAAGTGCAATAGACTGAGAAGCTATTTTTCGTAGCGCTTGAGGTCTGCTAGAGCGCATGCCTCAGGACGGTTAGATCACGTGATATCAATTCACGAAAATCGACTGCCCCCAAGCCCGCGCTTCAGAGATTCTCCAGGGGCAATCATAAATGCCAAATAAACGACGACAACTATGACAAGGGTCAAGCAAGCCCCCCGAGATACCACTAGACTCACCGGCAAGCGCCTGCCTGACACTCTCGCCCCCTCGCCAATCCTGCACACACAGAACGAACAATGGACCACATCCCCAGATCTGGCAGAGGACAATCTCCCATATACACCTGGGACGATTGATAATATAACGCTGTATCTGCTGGCGAACCCCAATCGCATGTCGAGTCATTTGTTCCGCGCTGATGTGCTCTTTGATAATTGGGGGGTGCTGAGCACGCCCGAGCAGAAGAAGGAAAGATTTCTTACTGATACTACTGGGCTGGGTGCTGCAGCGTCGGTAGAGCCTACTACCACTACTACCGGTGGTGGTAGCGTTGAGCCAGTTCCTGCAAAACTGGTCCCGGACTTCGAGTTGAGTCGAACGGTAGTGAGAAGGTTGATCCCCAGGAATCCAAATTTAGATAAGCCATTGGACCAGACATGCCATTTCTATGTTCATGGGAGAAGCTCGAATGGCGCTGGTCATAGTGTCTTGGGGGATGAGGGGTCCGTTGAACGTCTTCTGGTCGTTTATACGCCGCATATCGAAACCAAGAAGGACCTGCCCTGGTATCATCCGCTGCTTCAATCGTGGGCTCTTCTGTATGATTATCACAAGGTACCTACGGCCGCATCATCTGTTGCCGGCGTAGAAGAGGCCACGGGTAAAGGGCAGTTATCTTTACACTTCTTACTCTATCCAGGTGAAGAGATTTCGAATCGTCTCGAGCGCACCTTGCACGCTCTCATTAACACCCAACTTCGGCTCGCGCGTGGGTCGATCTCGTCATCACCATCAGCCATGTTGCCGGAGGGTGGTACCTACAAGCCCAGCAAGGATAACGTGATCCCGCAACATCTGGTCCAGAATACATACCTGCGGCTGAAACTCAAATATGCGTCGGGCCTGCATAAGGAATGGGTGGAGGACACGGACCCGTCAAAACATGTTTTCGAGGATCTGGCGATTGCTGCGTTCCTGGTTGAGTTGTGGAGGAGTATGTACGGGGTTGTTCCTTGTGAAGAGAGAGGAAGAGGAGGCTCTGGCAAGGAGGCTGATGGCCAGGGAGATTTTGATTTGAAATTTCCCGGCTTCGTGGACGTGGCATGTGGGAATGGTGTACTTGTCTACTTGCTCCTGATGGAGGGATACCAAGGCTGGGGCTTCGACGCTCGACAAAGAAAGACATGGAAGATATTTCCGGAATGGGTGCAAGAGCGGCTACGGGAGGAGATTTACATTCCCAAGTCATTTGTTGATGTCCTTGGGAATAATGAGATCGGTTCTGATATTGGTGTAAAGACGCATACGGGCATGTTTCCCAAGGACACCTTTATCATCTCCAACCATGCTGATGAACTCACTGTCTGGACTCCACTTATGGCTGCTCTCGCCAATCCACGATCACCACTGCCGTTTCTTGCGATCCCTTGCTGTTCGCACTCACTGTCAGGAGCACGCTTTCGCTATCCCCCGCCGAAGGAGAATGGTAATAAACCCGACAAGAACAATAAGGCAAATGACTTCTCCCCAGACCAGACGGATCCTGAGGTAGAGCAGAATCCGCAACCAGCCAGCGGTGATCTGAAGGCGCTTCGGTCCACCAAAATTGACGCCCAGACCACCGAAGCTGGCATGAACAGGTCGATGTACGGCTCTCTCACCGCGAAGACCATGAGCGTTGCTAAAGATATCGGGTACGGGGTTGAAAAAACCATGCTCCGGATGCCGAGCACACGGAATATGGGCGTCCTCGGTGGTCGGCGTCGGATAGCCCTTGCGCGAAATACTAGTACCAGTATGGATAATAGCGAGGCTCCCGCCGCGCATTTCTCCACTGCCAAGATTGGTACTGAGGGTTTGAACGTGGATTCTGGGAATGTGGTTGTGGAGCAGGTCGGGGAAATTGTCCGGCGGGAGTGTGCCCGAGAAGGAGGCGTGGAGGCTGCTGGGAAGATTTGGATAAAACGTGTCAAGGGACTTCACCAGGGCAAAGGGAGCAGTCAACGGCATTGACCTTCATGCTCTTTACTCTGTGCAGAAGACAGTATGCCTTTCGCGATTACTTCGGTAAATGTTCTAGCTGCCATGACGCTGGATGCGGGGGACTTCTAGACGATCCGCGATTTGATCCCCGACATTCCTCAGCTAGATACAGACAGCTCCATCCTCCACAACGGTATGGTTGCCTTGGTCTACCCCTTGAGTTCAGTGGTCTTGGGCAGTCGTTTTAGCTCACCCCACTCCAAACACGCGTTTTGAGGATGTGGTATGGCGGGTGCAACCGCGGGGTGATTGCTAGGTCTTATACTGTTGTTGCGGGGATGGCGAGGTATATAATCGATTGCTCGCAGGGGCCTCTCTGGAGCTTTTGATCCATTCAGCAAGGAATTGCTTCTGCCGTGTAATATGAAGGGTGTCTCTTCTCTTCTCCTGACAGGAGCGCTTTACAGCTTAGGCGCCAATGCGCTAAACAATGGACTAGCCCTGAGACCTCCATTGGGATGGGTGCGCAATTATCACCTCACTCTCCATGTTCACACAGCTGACTGACCCATTTTGCTACAGAACACCTGGAACTCCTTCGCCTGCGACGTGAACGAAACTGTCGTCCTTGACGCAGCCCATCGAATTGTCGACCTGGGTTTCAAAGACCTAGGTTACGAATACGTCGTCCTGGATGACTGCTGGTCATCTGGCAGGAATTCCTCCGGATATCTCATTCCAGACGAGACGAAGTTCCCCAATGGTATCGCGCATGTAGCTGACAAGATCCACGAACTGGGGTTGAAAGTTGGTATTTATTCGAGTGCCGGGACAATGACCTGCGCGCATTATTCCGGATCACTAGGATACGAGCAGGAGGATGCGGACATTTGGGCTGGTTGGGGTGTAAGTCTGTCTTTGCTCATGAAAAAAAAGGAAAGAAACCGGCTCAAACTAATAAATCTTACCCAGATCGACTACTTAAAATACGACAACTGCTTCAATGAAGGCCAAGAAGGGACCCCCAAACTCTCCTACGACCGCTACGCCGCCATGAGCAAAGCCCTCAACGCCACGGGCCGCCCCATCGTCTACGCCATGTGCAACTGGGGCGTTGACGGCCCTTGGAATTTCGCGTCCACGATTGCTAATTCCTGGCGGACGTCGGGCGATCTAAGCAATGTATGGAATCGCGATGATGTCAACTGTCCATGCTCGGAGAAAAAAGGGATCGATTGTAAGCTGCCAGGATATCACTGCTCGATTCTAAACGTGTTAAATATGGCGGTTTGGACGCCGTCAAAGGCATATGAGGGGGCGTGGAATGATTTGGATTTACTTCGTATGTCCTCTGCCTGTGACACGACAGCATCAAACCAACTAACTGGGAATAAAGAAATCGGAAACGGCGGCCTAACAGACGACGAATCAATCGCCCACTTCAGCCTCTGGGCCGCCGTCAAATCCCCCCTCCTAATGAGCAACGCCCTCACAACCATCGACCCACAAACCCTCTCCATCCTGCAGAACCCCGCCGTCCTTGCCGTCTCACAGGACCCCAAAGCCTCACCCGCCGTCCGGCGCTGGCGCCAATACCTCCCCAACGACATCGACCAGTACGGCAAGACAGGCGAGCTACAGCTCTACTCCGGCCCTCTCGCCGGCGGGGACCAGCTTGTGCTGCTCCTGAACGCGGGCTCGACGGCGCGGATGATGAACGCTTCCCTGGTCGACGTGTTCTGGGACGACGGCGTCAAGGGCACGGCGGCGCAGGTTGGGAGACACTGGGATGTGTATGATTTATGGGGTGCGAGGATGGGGAATCACACTGCTTCAGAGATTGTCCAGCAGGGCCGCGGTAACGTTACGGCTGCGTATAACCTGGCCCGTCTTGGTGGCGCGACCAAGGTCTATTCAGAGGCCCCATCGTCTAGTCTGGAGGCGTTAATGGGGACTAAGGTTGGGCCTGTTGGGCCAAGTGGGACGGTGGAAGCGATGGTTCGACCGCATGGGGTTGCTATGTTGCGATTGAGGGAAAAGAGACATGATGAGCTGTGATTCTACCAAGTAATTTTCTTTGCACGGTGTCAATATGTAGATGAGGAGTCATGTATATTGCTCATTCCTATCTTATACACATTCATATTCATACACGTAGGTACATAAAGAGGGGATCTTCTATAATCACCGACCCTCCGATTCTATTTATTACCTTTACCAGTCAATCAAATACTGAACAAGATTGTAGTATGATGCAATCAGTTCCGTCAGCCCAGATAAGGATGAGAGGTATGGCCAACGGAGCAGCGATTATCGGATCGTTATCCAAATGATCAAGTTGGAATGCAAATGCACTGCTCAGTTGGTTAGTCTGCCAGATTGAAGCAAAAGAAAGAGGACAGTGAACCTGTCCGTAAATAAACGCCTCGCAAGATGCAAATCGGTTTAAGGAGAGAGGAGTGTAGAAAAGACCCCAATGCCCGGTTCGTTGTATTAGGCACTAGGGCTGGAATGGAGCGGAGATGCAAAGACCATTCGTTATTCAGGCCCATGACCAGGAGATGAATTCCGCTCAAGCTCCATCTTGTCCTTCAAATTCGTCGCCTTGGTAGCCGTGGCGTCCGAAGCAGCCGACTTCGCCGCCGTCGCCGCAGCCCCATCCCTCAACCGTTTCATTCTCTCCATGCGGCCCTCACCGGGGTAGCTCCCCCAGACAGGCTCGATGGAATCCGCGCGCCAATTCGAGCGATGGCCCACGGCCGCGCCGCCGCGGCCAGCGGCCAGTGGTGCGATGGGGGCGCCGCCGACGCCGGATTCTCCCCACATGCGCACACGCTGCAGCTTGCGCAGCTTGGCTAGGCCGTAGTAGCAGACCACGGCGGTAATAGCGAAGCAGGTGGCGGAGACGCCGCCAAAGCCGTAGTCGGATTCTTCGATGAAGTTCTTCAGGTTCATGCCGTAGAGGCCGGCGAACAGCGTTCCGGTTGCTAGGCCCAGAGTGCCGATGCTGAATTTGAGGTCGAGAAGCATGAGGGAGTTGCGGTTTGCGTCGAGGATTGCTTTGACACTGTGGTTGTCAGTAAGAGAGTTGGTGCTGCATGTCGAGGCTGGTCAAACTTACACTTCTTCCGTGTTGCGAATACCAGTTACCAAGTTACCGCTTGCCTGGACAATTTCATCGCAGACTTTGTGGTAAGACTCCAGCAGCATTTCGACTTCTTGATGGTCCGTCTCCTCCCGCTGAACGCCATCCGCCCTCTCGCTCAAATACATGGTAGCCAGGTCATCGTCTGCCTCCAGCAGATCATCGATAGCATCTCGGACCAGTCTGGCTTTCTGCTCAAATGTACCAAGTTTCTTGGAGTAGATCAGCAGATGCCGCAACTTGTCCCGATCGATATCCTCTTCCAGAGCACGAAGAACCCGCACGACTGGGTCCCGGACGCCATTGAACTCTTCCTCTAGGCCGGCAGTCACGCTGATCAAGACGGCTTCTAGAGCACGAAACTCGTATGGTAGGGCACCGGCGGAGAGGGCCTGTTTCTGTCGCAGCTTGCCCTCGAGATCGTACACGAATAACGATTGCATATATGAGTCTGTTGAGCCGTAGGCATCGAAAACAAGGACCCGATCTGCTTTTATCAGCACCCGGAGATGCAAGAGGTTGATGAGAATCGCGCTTGGTCGAACAAGGATGTGTGGCAGGGTCGAGGAATCAATTTTGCGAAGATCTCTAGGAAGAAGACCATACTACGGTCAAACAAATTAACACCTTGGTCCCCAAAACCCCAATCCATAAGACCGAAAAAGTTAGACGAACCTTCGCAATTAATTCACTCTTTCTAAACTCCCCATTGACCAACGTCACGTTGCCATTAATATCGAACTCGGTGCACCGCAATCGCAACTCATTTGTCGCCTTGGACACCAACCCACGTCCGATATTGAAGCTATTCTCCGTCCCATCATCGATCAGCGCCGGACCGGGGTTGCGATTCGCCTTGGCGGCCTCCGCAGCCTTATTCCGTTTGAAATCGAAGAGTCTGCGCAGAAGCGGCCGGTTATTCGTCGACGATGCCCGCGCCCCCAACGGAGCCGAACAACAGAGGGATGGCGGGATCGACAACTGCACTGGTTTGGTTTTGTCCAGGGTGATGGTAGTGGTGCATCGACCCCGCGATGACCGCTTCGTCGGCAGACGTAGACTCGGGAGAGCGAAAAGACTTGCCTCGACTGTTGCCCGACACGGCGCGGGGTCAAGAGACACCCAGTTCGACGTGCGCGGTCCCCGCGAAGACGAAGAACGGAGACATGGCGACGATGAGGTGTTGGCTGTGAAATAGTCGGACTGCGAGCGTAAAAATCGGAGCAGAGACACTGATGGAGAGGATGGCTTCAACGGCGACGGAGACAGCATATCTATCTATCTGATTGGACTGTCGTTTCCTGATCGAGCCGCACGCCCAGCAGCGGTTCGTGGAAATGCCGGTTGTCTGTACTGTTCGTCGATAAGTCGTGAAGTTGCTGTTTTGACGTTGGATTTCGGGGAATTTCAGGTCTTCTTTTTTTCCTCCCCGGAGGGGCGGGTCAATGTTGTTCCGCTCTATACAAGTAGGGCTTCATTACTGGGCTTGCTTATTTGTATATTATGGGCTACTTCTTTTTTGGAATATTTGCTTGAGAATTACTGAGCGATTGGCATTGGACTACCCTACTCAGACCCAGGTATAGAACAGCAGATCCAGACAAATCCACCCATGATCCGAATAGACTTTTAAGCGTCGGGATAAGAAGCTCACCACTCGTCATCGTCCTCTCTCTCGTCATCTGTGATTGCATTAGCAAGTGTCAACGTCATAAGAGGCAAAAAGGGGGAAATAATACGTACCGCTACCGCTGACTTTCTGCTTTCGCTTTGCCAATGCATCCTGCAATGCTCCTGCCAGACCCCCTTGGGGGGCACCTCCTCCACCTCCGGTAGAGGTCCCGGATGATTCATTGGCACCGCCCGGAACAAAGGCTCCACTTCGGTCTTTCTTCTGCGAATCGTCAACCTTTCGCAAACCACCGCCTCCTTTTCCTCCCGACGCTCTGATCGCGGACAACAGGTCATCTCGTCCACCAGCAGGCTTAGGCAACGATGGTGGTGCTCCAGCCGCAGGCGGGGGCGGAGGAGGCCCACTACCGCCAGGCGGCGGGGGCGGAGGAGGAGGACCAGCGCCTGCCGGAGGAGATCGAGCTGGGGCGGGCGGTGGAGGCGGAGGAGGGCCAGAAACGCCTGGTGCTGGAGGAGGCGGAGGCGGTGGAGGGGGACCAGTGCTTGCTGGAGGAGATCGAGCCGGAGCGGGCGGCGGAGGCGGCGGAGGGGCAGAAGCGCCTGGTGCTGGAGGCGGCGGAGATGATGGAGGACCAGCACTTGCCGGAGGAGATCGAGC
>PQME02000261.1:0-23663 GCA_003004525.2 Aspergillus sp. MA 6038 | reverse complement strand
TGGTACCACCCTGACCGTTGACGCCTCCCTGGCCGCTGATGCCTCCCTGACCATTAGCACCACCGTGACCGTTGAGGCCGCCCTTGCCATTAGCACTGCCCTGGCCGCTGACGCCTCCCTGGCCGCTGATGCCTCCCTGACCGCTAATGCCTCCCTGGCCATTAGCACTGCCCTGGCCGCTGATGCCGCCTTGAGCGGCAGCACCGACAGGGATCGTAGCAGTGACAGTAGTCGCGATAAGCGAAGTCGATACAGAGGGGGTAGCGGCACCCTCAGCACCACCGAACACAGTGAACGTAGCGACCGACGTCGAGGGGATTGCTGTAGTCACCGCCTGAGCGACATAGTTGCCAGGAACCGTGACCACGCTCACCTCCGCAGAGGGGATCGTGGTGATCGTCGTTTCCTCTGTATCGCCTGCAGCAGTGGGCTTGACCGTGATGGTCTCTTTCTCTGGGATAGGAGTAACCGTGATCACCTTTGCTCCGGCAGCGTTGCCATTTGCCGTCTGTAAAGTTAGTACTATACTCATACTACTAGATCGAAAAGAGCTTGACATACCGGGAAAACGGGCACGACTTGTGTGAGGGTCTTCTGGACCGTGGTGGTCACGGGGGAAGCAGATGCGCCGGCGCCCATGGTGTAGGTAAGAGTCAACTCGCGAGTAGTCGTCTTGGTTTGCACATTGGCTTCGCCAGAAAGAGATGCAGCACTGCCAGTTCCAAGTGAAATGGACGGCGTGGTGATAGAAGAGGACGAAGAAGCACCGGCTCCAGCACCAACTCCAGCACCAGCCCCCGCGCTAAGCCCAGCACTAACCCCAGCGGACGCAGTGGAAGAAGCCGAAGCTGATGGGGTAATAGAGGCAGAAAGAGAGGCCTGGTATCCCAGAATGGCCTTGGATGAACTTGCAAGCAAGCTCAATTCAGAAGCACTGGCTCCAGCACCGGCACCGGCACCAGCTCCAGCTCCAGCACTGAGCCCAGCACTAGCCCCAGCAGATGGGGTAACTGAGGCCGAGAGAGAGGCCTGGTATCCAAGAATGTCCTTGGATGAACTCGCAAGCAAGCTCAACTCAGAAGCACTGGCTCCAGCACCAAATCCAGCACTACCCCCAGCACCAGCAGAAGGGATGAAAATACCCTGGGACACAGAAGAGGTAGCCCGAGCAGAAGAATTGGATACTTTAGACGAAGGAGTGATAGATGCACTAGCAGACTTCAGAGCAGCAGAGGAGCTGGCAGATAGGGCAGAGGAGGAGGCAGCAGCTAAAGAAGAGGAGACAGAAAGGATTGCAGCGGTCGAAAGAGAGTCAGAGGAAGACGATGACGACGAAGACTGCTGATCCGGACTGTAGGCTCTAGCGAGGATGCCATCACGGTGGCCACGAGCACGGAGGCCCTCATGGCTATTGGCATCTCCCACGGTAGCGAAGCCGGCAAGAAGAGCCACTAGGGCCAACTTGTTCGGGAAGTACATGATGGCAGATGCACGGTAGTCAAGCAGTCCAACAGATGGCGCAATCAATGCTGCCAATGTCTATGAGAGTCGAAACCAGCAAAGAGTCAAAAAGTTGAAATAAAGCGAATGTGAAAACGGAGTCGATTCGTCGAAGGGAAAGAATGATAATTTATGAATATGGATCGAGCGAAGGACGAGAAGGAAAGAACGAAACGGTCTAGGAGAGAGAGAGAAAGAGAGAGGGCTGCTGCTCTGTACAGAAACAAGCGGCAAATCAAAGAATATAAAAACAAGATCCAAGCTGCCATGAATAGAAGAAATGAAAAAGGGCAGAAATCAAGTCGCACCGAGTCGGATGAGGGCTGTTTCAGCATTATGGAGTCTGGCGTCCCATGGGACCCAGAGCAGTCTCAGGATAACAACAGGGCATCGGGACATGGGAACAAGAGATCGCACTAGGCGCTTGATGCCTGTAAGCCGCTCCTTTTCGCCTCTTCTGTTCTGCTGTTGTCGTGGTCTGAGAAGCCCTAACTGGGCGATGTCAGCAAAATTGCCCGATGCGGTAACTCAAGCCTCGCGACATCGCAGCGCCTCTCAGCGTCAGAACCACGAATAGATCTAGAACAATAGATGTGCAGGTGATCCCGATCCATGGCAGACAGTCTCAATCCAAAACATGAGCCACTTCGTCATCCGTGGTGTCCCGGGGTCTCTCCCGTCCACATTCCCACACGGCATCATCTCCTCCACTTCCGGCTTCCTTCAACCTTGCCTTCATCTCAAGTACAGTCGCCACGAATAACGGCTCAGTCACGAATAGCAGCACGATGACTGCGCCGTCCTTCCACTCTCTTCGAAACCATTACGCCACCGCCTGGAAACGCTTCCTCTCGTCTTCTCACAACTTCGCCGTGCTCTCTTCCGTCTCCCCGCAGTCCTCGTCATCTCCGTCTCCGTCTCCATCTCCGGCGCCCAACGTCCTCTACGTTCTCGACTCTTCCTTTAATCCTCCTACTCTGGCTCATTTGCGGATCGCAACTTCGGCTCTGCAGGAAAAACCAAATGTACCCGCTCGATTGTTGCTCTTGCTGTCCACGCAGAATGCAGACAAACCTGCAAAGCCTGCCTCGTTTGAGGACCGGCTTATCATGATGGAGCTCTTTGCCCACGATCTCCTGTCACAACAGCAACAGCAGCAGCAGATACAATTCCCCCAGATCGATATTGGCGTCACCCGGAAACCGTACTTCATGGACAAAGCGGCCGAGATCGACTTGGCCGGTATCTATCCCTCCTCTGTAGAACAGGTCCATCTCACCGGCTACGACACCCTCATCCGCATCTTCAATCCCAAATACTATCCTCCCGAGCATACCCTGCAGCCGCTGGCGCCGTTTCTCTCCCAGCACCGGCTACGGGTCACTATGAGACCGAGTGAGGAATGGGGCGGGCAGGAAGAGCAGCGTCAGTTCCTTCTCGATTTGGCGCAGGGAGCTCGTGCGGGTGAAGGTGGGAGGCCGGAATGGGCGGAGCGAATTCAGTTGGTCGAGGGTAGGAGGCCGCAGGATCCGCCGGTGAGTTCAACCAGGGCCCGAGAGGCGATTCAGCAGCAGGATACGGGTCTGTTAGAAGGATTGGTTCCGACAAGAGTGAGGGAGTTTCTGCTAAAAGAGACGCCATATGCGGAGGCATGATGCTTGTGTAGAACAGGTAAACGGCCCGGTTCATGATAGTCATTATAGCGTACAAGTACATCCAGCAGGCTTTTTCTTTTTTGTATTATACAGTACACCTCCACGAATATTCAACTCAAATCATCATCTTCCTCCTCTTCCCTCTTCCCCAACGTATACGCCAATCCACCCCCGACCATATTCGCAAAGCAGAATCCCAGGGTCACCCCCCTCACGATCCCCCTAGCCCCCCACTTCTTCATAAACGGCTGTTTCCGTCGTCCTGCCAGCAGGAGATACAATCCAGACCACGCGGCCGAAATCCCGGCACTGTCGACGGTGTAGCCGTGCAGGTTGGCGTAACTGGTGAAGAGGAGGACGGGAGGGAAGATCATGGGAAGGGCTTGGAAGGGACGCATGTGTTGGGCGGCAATAGTAGTCGCGAGAAGCGTAGGAGTGAAAGGATTTTCTAATCAGTTCTGTCAGATTGCTGTATATTCTTTGGTTGCATACTCTGTATGACAGACTGGTGGTCGTGGAGGTGCATGCACTTACCACCCCATGCTCTGGCACGCTGAATGAGCGACTGTTTGACAGAAGTTGTTGTGTCAGTCATTATCCACTGCAATCAGACAAAAGAACAGAATCCAATGAAACAACTGTTAACGGTTGAAGTAAAATCTTGAAGGCGTCCATGCAGTCTGAAGTCTCCGGTCTAGATAACTAGTTAGAGCATGTCATGGTCTGACTAACATTAGCGCCGATTGAACCTCGCCGAAAAAGACACCACATCGATTGTTGACTTCTATCGCTTCCATACAGCACGACAGCCAGCAATAATACATAATACCCCTACGGTTAATCAAGACAAGCACAGGCATCGCGTGGCCTCTCCCATTCAATCCATTTCATCCCGTCTCGTCCTCTCTTCTCCCGTCGTCGCGGGATTGAGTTCCCCCCCGACCCGCGTTATTCACCTGCGACGAAACTCCGGGCAAGAGCATAAGGAAAGCAACAGCATAAGGAAGGAAAAAGGAAAGGCATCATGTCCGCTAAAGCATCCGGGTTCGATAGCGGGAATTCGGCCCAATCCCGTCAACATAATCAGGGCAATCAGGACCGCAAATACACCCCCGAACAGAAGGCAGCCGTCACCAGAATACGGGCATGCTCACCCACGGCCTACTACGAAATCTTATCTATAGAGAGGACGGCAGCGGATGGCGAGATTAAGAAGGCATATCGGAAGCAGAGTCTGTTGACACATCCGGATAAGAATGGGTATGAAGGTGCGGATGAAGCGTTCAAGCGTAAGTTTACCATCCATCTCTTGCTTTCGCTTAAACGGGGCGAAAAGGGCTGAATTTAATGAATGCAGTCGTTTCGCGCGCTTTTCAGGTTCTATCAGATTCCGACAAGAAATCCCGTTATGATAAATTTGGCGGAGACCCCGATAGCAGATTCAACCCTGGCGCTGGGCCATCGGCCGGAGAGTCGCCATTCAGCGGTTTTGGAGGCGGATTCCCGCGATCTTCTGGGCCTGGCGGGTCGATGTTCGAGGAGGAGATTTCGCCAGAGGAATTGTTCAACCGTTTCTTCGGCGGTGGGTTTGGTGGAATGGGTGGAGGTGGGTTTAGTCCGTTTGGTATGGGATTGGAATTATCACATATCTCTTCCAATATCGGAATGAGGTTATTTACTAACTACGTCCAGGCGGCCCACAGTTCGTCTTCAACATGGGAGGAGGGCCCGGTTTCCGCGTTCACCAGTTCGGTGGTCCCCGGCCACGTAGAAGGCCTCGCGAAGCTGCCCCCGACGCAGACATCCCATCGCCCTGGGCCCTCTTCCAGACTCTTCTCCCTCTCGTCCTCCTTTTTGTCCTTCCTCTCCTTTCGTCGTTCTTCTCCGGCTCGAGCGGCGTCTCCTCCGGTCCTTCCTACCGCTTCGATGCTGCGGTACCCCCGCACACCTTGCACCGTACAACCCCGAAACTCAACATCGACTACTTCATCATTCCGGCCGACGTTGCGGACTACAGCTCGCGGAAACTCGGCCAGCTGGATAAGCACGTGGAGGTGGAGTACGTTACGAAATTGCGGTACGAATGCCAAACCGAGGTTAATACACGCGAGCGTATGATCCAGGACGCGCAAGGGTGGTTCTTCCCGGATGTTGAAAAGATGAAGGTAGCAAGATCTTTGGAGTTGAAGAGCTGTCAGCGGTTGGAGTCGTTGAAAAGAAATTAACCTTTTAACTTCGGGAAGGGGGGACAGCTCATGTTTGCTCTACGTTCCTGCCACCTTTCTCCTGTTCTGGCTTTCGAGTTGGATGTCAATAGCGCATGATATTTTAAATGGCGTCTTGGGATTTTCTCTAATTGATTGACTGATTAATCGAGGCATCCTTTTTCCATTTTAGCAACGAATGCATATGCTCTTAATCATGACCGAGTAGGCAGTTATATATATCCCTTAGGTCTGTTCTACCAAGTAGTCCTCACCTCACCCATGGTTGAATATACGGAGGCTGTAAATCATGTATCACTATGTAGCCTGCCCTTTCGAGTCATTTTATTGCTGCGATATAAATCATCAGCTGTGAAGGCATACGGAGTATACTTCTCTGAAAAGTCAGGTGACGGTACCACGTGACACTCGGTAACAGCTTACCTAATCTACATAGCAGGCGAATGTCAGCGACGATGACCGAATTGCAGTCGCCAACAACGACGGCAACGACGACAGGAGGCAAAGAGAGCGAATAAAGGCGTTGTTTGTCTCCTGCTGGGTTTTCTGGGTTTTTCTGATCTGGCCTGCAGTCTTTATCCTCCTCACCTACGAGTACATATTAACACTTCCACCACTTCTGCACGTCGTTTGCCCCGCGGGCTGGAGCACTTCTTTTGCTCTCTCGTATACCCTTAACCTCATTTCCGAAGATGTCAGAGAATCTCTCAGATGCGGACAAGGTTAGTTATTGCTATGACGTTCTTGGTGTTGGTAGAACGCTGCTAAACGTTGGCATTCCTTATCTTTTATCCAGATCCGTAACAAGCGTCTCGCAAAGCTTGGGACCTCAGCAGCTTTATCTGCCCAAGGCGAGAGCTCTGCAGATTCTACCGCCCCCAGTCTGTCGACGACCCCTACGCAGCATACCCCTTCACATTCCCAGATCCCTTCGTCTTCCCAATCGCAGACTGGCAGAACGAACAGCGCGCCTGATTCTCCACCAGAAGAACAGCAGCAGCAGCAGCAATCGGAAGGAAAAAGGATAAAGATCACACCATCGGTTCCGTCACCAGCAGTTCAATCACAGAACATTACACCCGTGTCAAATACCCCGCCTCCGCAGGCCAAAGCCGAAGAGAGCATCGAGGCCTTCGAGGATCGGACGCTAAGTGCTGTTTTCAAGTTCACGCTGAGAGAGGACCGCCAGAAAGATATCCATGGCCAGAGATTGATTTACCTGCCAGGTTTGCGAAGCGAATTGCAAGATCAGGGCCGGGAACCACGTATCGAAACTGCCGTCTTGGACCAGGCACTTTTGGAAGCGGCATCGAACGTCTCTCTACAGAACCCGTTGGATTACCTGCTGCCATGTTGGAAGAGGATTTCTAGGCTGTATAAGGGATTTCGTCGGCCGCGCGATGATGACCCCAAGTTTAATGTCATTTGCGAGGCGCGACGTTTGTGCACGAGTTATTGCATGTTTGCCATCACTATGCCAGAGATGTTTGGGTGCGTTTTGGTCTCCTGTGTATCCTAGCTGATTCTTGACGGGGTACTAATATGCTGGGTATTTAGGCATGAGCCGTCTGGGTCGCCGCTGAAGCCCTTTTTGCTGCTTGACCCTGAAACTGATAAGGGCGTGGATTTCGACTTCATCAATGAGGCGGTCAAACGATTTGATGAGGATGAAAGCATTAAGCCCGCTTTTATCACGGCGGTTGAGGAATTGAGTCAGGAACTGGCTGAGATGAGCATTGACGATGACTACAAACCACAAATGATGGTATGTTAGGGCTCATCTCTCTTAAAACTGAAGACATTGTTCTCATTGTTGCCCCAGGCCTTGCGAAATCTTGTCCGTCATGCAGCCATTGCGTCCGCCATCACAGAATCCCCTCTTTTCAATGCCACTCGGGACGCACCGACGTTTGAGAAGCGTACGCTTCTTGGTCCATGGTTCCGCCTGTCGCCGCTCCAAGGCAATGTCACCATGCAATATTTCTCTAGTCCTAAGACCAGGGACCAAGCATACGTCATGAATGCGCAGCGATCCCTCCGTATGATGCAGCAGATACTCAGCTCCGACCTACTTGATATCGTGAACCACCTGATTCGTGCGTCGAAAGGTGCGCGGGACCGGGTTCTGGACTGGTTTGCTACAGCATTGAACATTAACCATAAGCGAAGGGCGATGCAGGTTGATCCAAATATGGTTTCGTCGGATGGGTTCATGTTTAATCTGACTACGTGCTTGGATCAGCTTTGCGAGCCGTTTATGGACGCAACTTTTACCAAGGTACGTCAAGGCGGTGTGATACTTGAGTGTGCAATTGTATTGACTGGCTGTAGATCGATAGGATTGATGCAGCATATCTTCACCGAAACCCTCGTGTTGACATGAAAGATGAAACCAAAATCAACGCTGACCAACATGCCTCGGATGCGTTTTACTCGAAGAAGGCCGAGGGAACCTCTAACTTCATCACAGAAATCTTCTTTTTGACCATTGCTGCTCATCACTACGGTAGTGAGTCTCTGACGTCGAAACTAGACCAGTTGGAAAAGGACCTTCGGCATATGGAATCTACGATCGCCCGGTTCGAGACGGAGCGAGGCCGTTGGATCAGTAATCCGATGCAGCTTCGTGTTTTTGAACAGGCACTGAAGAAGTACAAGGACCGTTTGGACCTTGGCCTCGCCTTGAAATACAGTCTCCAGGGTGTGCTATTCGACGACCAGTGGCAGTCGCGGTCCATGCTGTTCATGCGATATGTTATCGTCTGGTTGTTGAGGCTAGTTTCCGGTGTGGACTTTCCTCGTGAGACCCTCAAGTTACCTCTTCCAGAGCAGCACCCGGAGGTCTTCAAGTGTCTGCCCGAGTATTTTATCGAAGACATTGTGAGCAACTTCAAGTTCATTATGTGGTGCATGCCGCAGATTATCACTGCTACTCAAGGAGATGAGATTGTTATGCTCTGCATTTCCTTCCTGGAGAGTACAGATTACATAAAGAACCCATACTTGAAAGCTGGTCTTGTTTCCATCCTGTTCCGTGGAACGTGGCCGCGTCCTGGGGGTGCTCGTGGTGTCCTGGTAGACCTGCTCAACTCGATGCCCTTTGCCAACGATTACATTTTCCACTCGCTCATGAAATTCTACATTGAGGCTGAGCACACTGGAACTCACACTCAGTTCTTTGACAAGTTCAATATCAGATTTGAGATTTTCCAGATCATCAAATGCATCTGGCCCAATACCCTCTACCAAGCCAAACTTCTGAATCAGGCCAACCAGAACCATGACTTCTTCGTCCGATTTGTTAACCTCCTCCTTAACGATGTGACTTTTGTGCTGGACGAGTCGTTCGGAGCCTTTATGACCATACACGACACGCAAACGGAGCTCAAACGCGAGGGCAACGCCATGGAGCCTGCTGTGCGCCAGGAGAAAGAAGAGAATCTCGCGTCCGCCAAGCGAATGGCCAAATCCTACATGCAACTGACGAACGAGACCGTCGCAATGTTGAAGCTTTTCACCCACGCGCTGGCGGAATCGTTCACGACGCCGGAAATCGTGCAGCGACTGGCGGACATGTTGGATTATAACCTGGATGCGATGGTGGGCCCGAAGAGCCTGAACCTCCGTGTGGATAATCTGCAGGAATACGGCTTCAACCCGCGCGCATTGCTGAGCGAGATGGTGGACGTGTACATCAATCTCATGAACAAGGATAGCTTTATTTTCGCTGTCGCACGGGACGGCCGATCGTACAAGCCGGTGAATTTCGAAAAGGCGGCTGAGATCTTACGGAAATGGTCGCTCAAGTCGCCGGAGGAAATGAGGCAGTGGGAAAAGCTCCAGAAGAGGGTCAAGGGAGCCAAAGAACTGGATGAGCAAGCAGAGGAGGATCTGGGCGAAGTGCCCGATGAATTTCTGGATCCGCTGATGTATACCCTTATGGAAGACCCGGTTATCCTTCCGGCGTCGAGAATGTCCCTCGACCGTTCTACGATCCGATCCCATCTTCTGAGTGACCCGCACGATCCGTTCAACCGAGTGCCACTCAAGGAGGAGGATGTAAAGCCAGGTACGTCCATTTACAATCCCCCGAAAGCCCCTGTACTTGGGAGGTTATAACTAATTGGCATTTCTAGATACCGAACTCAAGGCCAAGATCGAAGCGTTCAAGGCAGAGCGGTTGGCGGAACGACGACAGGCAACAGGAGGTCTGGAGAAGATGGACACCTCAACAGGATAAACAGTGTCTTTTCAAGCCATGTACATGATCAATGATAAACAGCATTTATGTGCTTGTGTTTGCCCCAAGTAGAGTCAAATGGAGAGAAAATCACATGATCTGTGACATCATGTATACAGGCAGTGAATCCAACTGAATTCAATTCATTTCGCGTCAGCTTGTCTTTAGTGAATCTGTTTGGGGACCTCCTTTATTTAGATCTCTCCTATTTCCTTTCCCTCCTACCCTGTTTCTATACTCTCTTCTCGTCCAGTCTCTAGCATTTCTCTACTCTCATTGCTGTCTACCCAAAGCAGCACCATGGGATCAGTGATGTCCAGTCTTCAATCCCTCCCGCCGCTGAACTCCTTCCTTGTCCCAACTCCCGAGACCTACGCGTTGTGTCTTAATGTCTTTCAGTACTTCCCCGTCGTACGTCCTTTGCAACCTGTTAGATGAGACTCATACTAACTCACAGAAAGGTCACCATAGCCCAATGGCTCCTCTCCTACTACCCCGCCGGCAAAACCTCCTTACGCCAATCCCCCTTCAACCTCCCCGGCCGTCTGGGCTGGTTCATCATGGAAATAGTTGGCCCATTGAACCTCCTCGCAATCCTGTACGCGCGGCTTGACGGGGACCTCCTGACGGCGCTCCCCTCCGCGGGCAGTAAGCTGGCCACAGCGCTGTATGTACTGCACTATGCCAATCGCGCGGTGATTTCGCCTTTTTTCGTCGCGCCGAGTATGTCCCCGATTCATGTGTTTATTGTGGCGTCAGCGGTGGCGTTTAATTGGTTCAATTCCGTGTGTTTGGCGGGCTGGGTGTTGGGGTTCCCGGTGGATGTTGTCTATGGTGGTGCTGCTAGTACTGCCGGAGATATTTCGAAGGGCATCGCTGCTGGTACACAGGTTCCCAGCCCCGGACAGGGCCTGTTGTTACCGGGTCTCGGGCTCGCTGTGTTCTTCCTCGGTATGATCGGGAACATATACTCCGAGCGAACGCTATTCCGACTCCGTCGTGAAGAAGGCGATAAACGAGCCGCTACTGTCACCAAGGACGACACCAAGGCCAGCAACAACAAGAACGAAAACAGATACTCCAAGGTCTACGTGATCCCGCCCAAGCAAGGCGTCTTCAAAACCATCCTCTACCCGCACTTCGCCTTCGAATGGATCGAATGGATCGGCTACGTCCTGGTCGGCACGGCTGTTTTCCCTCCCGCTACTGCTGCGGCGGCCGTGGTGGCCGGTGCTGCTCCCCGGATCACGCTCGCTCCGTGGCTTGTCCCTGCGGCAAGACTGGCGGAGACGTTGCGGGTGCCGTTGCCGTTGCCGGCGTTGGTGTTTGTGGTGAATGCGATAGCTAATATGTTGCCTCATGCGCGTTGGGGTCGGAAGTGGTATGTTGAGAAGTTTGGGGAGGAGGCCGTTGGAAATCGCGGTGCTGCTGTGCCGTGGTGTCCGTGGTTGTAAGCTGTGTCGGCAGCGACTTGGAGACAGATAGTTTATCATAACAATACGGTGTACAATAGCATAGTAAATTGAACTATAACAACATACATTCGATTAAGAGACAACACGTCTCAAGTGCCTTAAAACACATTGTTGAAATATATGAAAAACACACCATGAGATCCGCTCATGCTTTCCTTTCCAAAACCAAACAAATGAAATTAAAATCAAACCCACACACCCCAGAATCTTTTGACCGCTATAAAAAGACAAAGTGGATGTTTGGCATAACGCCGATGTTGAAATCGTCAAAAGACTGTTGAACTCCGGTGAACCCCCATGTTTTTCCTCTAGTGCGAACCGCTTGGAACCCATATGTTGAACTTTTGGTATCATCGTCGTAACTCATAAAAGACAATACATCTCTCCCCATAAACTCATTCCGGAGGCGACAAGTTGAGAATGTCTGCCCCCCAACGCCATCACCATCCCCTTTCCCCTTCTTTATACAGGTCCATCATGTTATGATGAATGGACTTATTTGGCGTACTTCTGGCGGTACGCCTTGGCAGCGTTGACCATGTTGGTCAAGGCAGCCTTGGTCTCGGCCCACTGGCGGGTCTTCAGACCGCAGTCAGGGTTGACCCACAGCTGGTCCGCGCTGAGGTAGTGCAGCATCTCCTCGATACGGCCCTTGATCTCCTCCTCGCTAGGGACACGAGGTGAGTGGATGTCGTAGACACCGGGACCGATGTGGCGAGGGTAGGCCTCGTCAATGAAGACCTTGAGGAGCTTGGCGTCGGACTTGCTGTTCTCAATGCTCAGAACATCGGCGTCCAGCGCGGCAATGGCGTGGAAGAAGTCCTGGAACTCAGAGTAACAGAAGTGAGAGTGGATTTGAGTGCCATCTTCGACACCAGCGGTGGCCAGACGGAAAGCGCGGACGGCCCAAGAGAGGTAGTCCTCACGCTCCTTACCGGAACGGAGAGGGAGACCCTCACGGAGGGCAGGCTCGTCGACTTGGATGACCTTAATACCAGCAGCCTCGAGGTCAGAAACCTCGTCCCGGAGGGCGAGAGCCAGCTGCTGAGCCTGGACGGACTGGTGGACGTCGTCACGGGGGAACGACCACCGGAGGCAAGTGATCGGACCAGTAAGCATGCCCTTCATGGGCTTCTTGGAGATTGAAACAGCGTACTTGGACTCCTTGACGGTCATGGGGCCGGGACGAGAGACGTCACCGACGATGATCGGAGGACGCACGCAACGAGATCCGTAACTCTGCACCCAGGCGTGGGTAGTGAAGACGTAACCAGTGAGGCGCTCGCCGAAGTACTGAACCATGTCGTTACGCTCGGGCTCACCGTGGACGAGGACGTCCAGGTCAAGCTCCTCCTGGATTTTGATGACCTCCTGGATCTCCTTCTCGATGAAGGCCTCGTACTGCTCAGGAGTGATCTCACCCTTGGTGAACTTGTTCCGCTGGATACGGATCTCCTTGGTCTGCGGGAAGGATCCGATGGTGGTGGTGGGGAACAGAGGCAGGTTAATGGACTTGCCCTGCTCAGCGTGACGTGTGGGGAAAGCCGACTTGCGGTTGTGCTGCGCATCGGTGATAGCGGTCTGACGCTCCTTGACCTTGGGGTCGTTGGTGCGCTTGGAAGAAGCACGAGACTGCACGGACTTGGCGTTGGCCTCAAGTTCCTCACGGACAGCGGCGGGGCCATCAGTGACGGCCTTGGCGATCACGACGACCTCACGGGTCTTCTCGACGGCAAAGCTGAACCACTCACGCACCTCGGGGTCGAGAGTCTTCTCACTCTCTAAGGTGTGAGGGACATGGAGGAGAGAGCTGGAGGTTGCAACGACGACACGGTCCTTGCCCAGCTTCTGGACGGCCAATTCGACCTTCTCGATGGCAGCCTTGAAGTTGGTCTTCCAGATGTTACGGCCGTCGACGACACCAGCAGAAAGGGTCTGCTTGGGGCCAAGGGCGCCAATGACGGTGTCGAGCTGCTCAGGGTGGCGGACCAGGTCCACGTGGATGGCGTGGAGGTTTTGGAGCGAGGCAAGGGCATCAATGTTGTGGACGATGTCACCGAAGTAGGTGGCCAAGGTCAGACGAGGAGCCTTGTCACCGAGAGAGCCAAGCTTCTCGTAAGCGGGCTTGAAGGCAGCCTTGGAGGCAGGAGCGAGGTCGAAGACGAGGACGGGCTCGTCAATCTGAACGTCCTGAGCACCAGCCTCCTTGAGCTTGGTGAGGAGCTCAACGTATACGGGGAGGAGCTTCTCCAGCTGAGAGATGGGGTCAACCGACTGACCGCGGTCAGCCTTGGCGAGGGTCAGGAAAGAGACAGGACCCAGGACGACGGGGCGAGTGGTGATGCCGGCCTCCTTGGCCTCGAGGAAGTCGACAACAGGCTTGGGGTTCTCAGCGAGCTTGAAGACCTGGTTGTCCTGGAGGGTAGGCTTGACGTAGTGGTAGTTGGAGTCAAACCACTTGACCATTTCCTAGAGGAACTGTTAGCACCCGATGAATTATTGGCAGGCAAGGCAATGGAACATACCAAACTGGGGACGTCAATGGCTTCCTTGCCGTCCTTGGCGGGCTTCTGCAGACCACGACCCAGGGCGAAGTACTCATCAACGGGGTGGAGGTTGTACTTGCTGTATCTCTCAGGGATGACCTATTCAACCAGAAGTGTTAGAGTCAGGTGTCATGTAGTTTGATTGACGCTTGCGGAGGGACAAAGGTACATACACCAAAGAGCTGGATGTGGTCGAGGACCTGGTCGTAGAACGCAAAGTCATTGCTGGGAATGACCTCGACACCAGCATCCTTCTGGATCTTCCAGTGCTCCAGACGGAGTCTCTTTCCCTCTTTCAAGAGTTCATCACGAGAGATCTTGTCACCCCAGTAAGCCTCGGTGGCCTTCTTGAGGTCACGGAGTCTTCCGATACGGGGGAAACCCAGAACAGCGCTGAACGACGGGAAGTCAGTCTCTCGAAAACATTGAGGATTGGAGCAAAGGACCGGACATACGATTGAACCATTCTGACGGATATTCGAGGGAGAGCTAAGGGGAGACGAAAAGGACGAGGATTGAAGAGACGAAAAATGGTTTAACACAGGACAGTTTCAAAGCAGCAAGAGAGGAAGCAGAGGACAACCCGTCTCTTGACAGAAAGAAGACAAGAAAAGGAAGAAGAAGAGGATGGGAGGATGGGAGGAAGAGGAAGAGAGATGAAGAGAAGAAGAGAAGAGGGAGAAGGAGTCGAGGGGAAATAAATGAAGCGAAAAGAATTAAGCGCCGCGAGAGGAGGGGAAAAAAACACGGCTGGAGGGGCTGTATCTGTATTACCACTTCTCGTGCCGAAAAGGGGCAAGATAATGCGTATTATTGGTATCGGAGTGGTATCTCACACCAGAAATGGCGTGATTAGCGTGCCTTAGCAGCCTCAGGCATAAACATACCGCCGGAATCGGATATTTCTCCTCCCGAGAACGTGATGCCTTTCAGCCCTAGTCAGCCCTAGTCAGCCCTAGTTCAGAGGCGGCAGAGTACGGAGAATAGGATATGGGTGGAAGCAGCAGTAATAGACGTAGGATAGAGACGGTAAAAGAGTAACAGCAATATATGATATACTCCGGCGTAGGAACGGTAGGTAGATGTATGGTACTTGCCGTCAGCCTCGCGCCTTCTCAAAATGGACATCTCAAACCTCCCGCGCAGTTCCTTCTCTCTCTCTCTCCCTTTCTCCCTCTATCTCTCTATCGCTCTCTTTTTACGCTGTTGTCTTCTTCCAGTCTCTCATATCATGGTATTTGCTTATCCCCTTGTCCCAGTCCACTACCACTACTCTACAGTCATATCACCTCTGTCTGCACTCCGTATAGTCCAGCTCTAGACCGTCCATCTGCCGTCATGGGCTTCTTCCTGTGTGGCCGTTTCAAGAGACCCCGCAAGCCCAGCACTGCACCTACTCTTGCTTCTCCTCCTTCTGCGTCTCCTGCTCTTCCTCCTGAGACCCCAGTTGCCGACCAGCTTGTCCCTGCAGAGCAGCCACTTTCAATCAGACCTGAGGATCCCGAAGGCATGAAGCTCCACGATCTGCTCCGCGTGATCAGATTCTGACCACAGAAAGCAGGCTGTTCCTCAACCGCAAATCCGTACCCCATCGTTGGGAACCAAAGACATCCCTCCACTGGCTGGTCTGACCGGGTCCGCAGACGCTTGCCCTCTCGAGACTCCAAATACCTGCATCCCATTTCAAAACGAGCTAGCAGACACGCAGGCGTATCGCTTTTCTATTTACCTAGGAATCCGGGTTCCCACGGAGATCCCCTTGCCTCTGGAGACGTTGCAGGCAGTCTTATGAGTGATAAAGGATACGATAGCGACGCGCAATGCATCTCAACTCCGAAGCAGATCATGGTTCCTTCTGAACACCCTCATCTTGCAGTGAGTATCAGGCAAAATATGTCACCCCTCAGGAACACTTATCAGGCGGGAAAGCCTACACAAGAGGAAGTTGGGGATCCGGCGGACGCGCAACAGAAAAAGAATAAAAATACCAGCGACTCGCAGCAGCCATTGGCTCATATAGACTGGCCTCCACAATCACTGCGCGGCGCAACTGAGCCAAGGTGCGCGACGAGTCCAGTCGCCAGTCCAGTTTCAAACGCACCTAGCTGCTCGGTCCGTGATGAGAATGCGGAACCCTCGGGGCCTGCTTCCGTGTCTGAAAAATCAGGGATCTCTGCAGGAATCGGCAAAGCGGTAACAACGCCTACTCCTGATACGAATGGGGTAAAGCCCCGTTTTTATGCCGCTGTCGCTCAGCATGGTTTTCGTGGTATCAACCCAGTCCATCATGCACACGCACCTTACACCACATCCTCGGAATCTTTGGCTGGGCATGGTATGGGTATTACAGTTGCCAAAAAGCGACAGCCAGCTTCTCAAGAGACATCCTCGGAAGTACGGTCCCTGCACTTGGGTGATATGAATATCTCCAAGGTATTGGCTTCTACGTCCACATCCCCTCGTGTTCTATCCAAAAATCCTTCTATCGATGAGGGTGGGCAGTGGAATAAGCATAGTGTGCGAAGCGTTTCAGACCAATATCACGAATGTGTTGCCCGGGGAAGAATAAGCACACCACTTTGGGGCAGGGATGGGCTCTGCTTGGAAATACCCCACAGGAGAGAGACATCTTCGTTTTACTCGCCAAAGTCTAGCATCTCAGCCGCCGGAATATCCAGAGACTTACAATTCCCGGGCCTCGTGGGGAAGGCTGTTAGTAGTCCCGTTGGATCGGACCGACATCCCTCAACTACAGAGATCGTGCCTGCATCCTCCACTTCGGGTACTTCCCAGCCAAACAATGACCCAAATAGTGCCACGACTTACGAACATGAGCCCCAAACCGATGCTGTGAGAAGTAAGTTCGTGGAGGAATTCGGGATAAACCGGTCGATTTCCAGCGGCAGCATAGAAGCCTTGCCACCTCGCAAAGTCAGTATCGGGTGGATGTCTGGAGGTCGACGACTTGGCTACGGGTACACTTTGGTGTCTGATGATGAGGACAGGGGCGGGGATAAAGACCAGGAAGCTCAGACCGTTTCGAATCCAAATGCTGGCAGTGAAAACATTGGCAGGGCAAATGGCGCAGCCATTGAGACCACGGCCCAGGAATCTGATAAACCGCCCTCGGAGCAACATGACGGGGTGTCATTAAGTTTCGACAACCAATTGCGTTTCAGTGCCGACCAAGCCTTCACCAGTCAGTTGTCACTCCGGCGCTGGTCTGGAGCAACTGCACTTATGAGAGTGACAAAACCCGGTGACCCGACAGACCGGAGCCCCGCAGCATCCTCTTTTTGGGAAAGGTTCACAAGAAGAAACGATCAAGACGACTCTTGGTGGAATGAAGCAAAGATATTTCGGCGCAGTTTCTTTGGAACCGACCTGGAACAAGCAGGAGGGGAAAGGAAGCGATCGAGTACCTGGTTCGAAACCGGAAACAGGAGCCTTCTGGACAGGCACACGGGGATGCGCTTTCCACTGGATTCCGCATTGGACCAGCACGACGTAGCCGGTGAGCAAGAATTGGAAGCACAGGCCGGGCCGGATGCAATCCCATCCGGCAGTCTGAGGCGGCCAAGGGGGAAGTTCAGGGTCCTGAATCGCAGAAAAAGAGGCAACAATCGCAGCAATTCAGACCGTCGCACCATATTCCCCATCAAACATTCGATTTGGGCCGCTGATTCGGGACTAATGTCTCGAGGGAATATGCACACCCTCGCAAGGCTGGGAAGTCAAGACAGTTCTGCCGATTTCTCGCCAGGCCAGCATACCCCCAAGCGCTCGATGCGAATTGATCCGGATACCATAGACCAAAGCAGCCTGGAAATGCACTCTGAACCTGAATAATGAATGACATGTCGACGCAAGACACCCTGCATAAATAAATTGCCTTTCTTTTGGTTAAGGCGAGAAGCCGAGCTGTATACCCAATTACATTCCCTAACTTTTATTGGTTATCTGTTCCTCCAAGGTAGCCTAGTATCGGCAACAGCGTGAATTTGGTTAACAGCAAAGAACTATTGGTATTGAACAGGAATCAAATTATTTGGCATACGTTGCTAGGATTATACAGGACCTCCCATGAATAGATAGATGCCCATAGTCGTACAGAAAATCAGAAAGATATAACCCTCCCCAAACCCAAGACCAGGAAACCATCGCTGCTCCCAAAATGCACGATTGCCCTATTTCTTCTGTCGCTTAGTGCTCTTGTCACTCCCGTTACTCAAAGCACTCGCAGAGCGCTTATGCGAGAGACCCTTATTACCGCCCGCCGGACCAGCAGCGGCATCACCGTCATCACCGTCGTCACCGTTATCACCAGGCTCATTACCATCTCCTGCAGGGGCAGAAGCACCAGCAATGGCAGAGGCTTCGCCATTACCCTGGCCACCACTGCCGCCGTCGTCTGAATGCGCCGCCCGGGGGAGAGTGGTGGTATCCCGATCGGACGACTCAGTCTTAACATGTGGTTTGTCGGCAGTAGACCCCTTGGTCTCGAACTCCTTCCGCTCGCGCTCCTCCTTGGCCGCCTCAAGAACACGGATCTCACCCTCGACCTTCTCGGCCGTCTTGCGCGCGTCGAGGAGCAAATTAACTGATTGGATGAGCGTCTCGAATTCCTTGCACACGCGCTCTGTCGGCATGACGAGGCGCAGGGGTACCTCGAGCTCTGCGAGCGCGGCGGCGAGTTTCTGCGACTGCACGTTGGATTTGGCTTGGGTGAGTTTCTGCGCGCGGTCGCTGCGGAATTGTACGCTGGGGGTGAGCCGGTCGTGGTGTTGCACGCCGTATCTAGCTTCTTCGGCCGGGGTGAGGGTCTTGAGGGGTTGTGTTTGGGGTTCTTTGTTTGCTGCTGCTGCGGCTGCGGCGGCTGCGGCAGCCGCACCACCTTTCTTGGGGGCTGCTAGGCCAGTGGCTGACTGGCTCGGTGTGTCTGCTTGGGAGTCACGGGCGTTGGTCAAGCCGCCACCTGCTGCGGTGGGTGTTTGGCCTGCTGGGCTAGGGGCAACACCCGCGGCGGCGGCGGCAGCAGCAGCAGAAGCGCCTTCAGGGCCCAGTAATGACCGGCGCTTCTTGCTCTTGTCTGCTTGGAGGAGGGTGGAGAGGAGTTGTGACAGGCCTTGGCTGGACTGGTACATGGCGGTGTTACCCACGCTGATGGGGACTTCGAGGCGAGAGTAGAGTTCCCTGCGTTCGGCGATGAAGTTCTGCTCGTTGGCGGTGATGCGCTTCAGTTCTTCCAAAAGGATTCCTTCCTCGCGCACTTCGTCTGCTGTACGGTTCAATTGTAGCGCCGCTAGTTCTTTCCGAAGTCGTTCGCGATCTGGATCGAATTTCAGCATCTTCTCGTGTAATTCGAACTCGGTTTCCGACATCTCGGGCGGAGGATGTTCGAGGGAGAGCATCGTCGCTGTGACGGAGTAATATCGCGACTTCATCTGTTCCATTGTTCGATGCGCTTTGGCCGGTACCAGGGCATTGGAATTTGCTTCCGCTTCGACCGGTTGAGGTTGGAAATCGTAGCGATCCGCAATAACCACCCATCGTAAATCATACTCCTCCACCAAGTCCATCAAGTAGTCTGTCTCCTGTCGCGACCAATCGTTACTTTTCAGATGCCGGTTGTATTCTTCGTCCGAGTAACGGTGCGGGATCTTGGCTTTAATGTTATACTTGGCGAATGGATATTCCTGCTCCGTCGGCTTGAATTCCTCTTCTTCCGGTTCTTTCTTTTCATCCGTTTCCATCTCCGGTTCTTCGAGAGCTGGTGCCTTAGTCGGTTCAGGCTTTCGTTGCCAGTGGTGCAAGACGAGGTCATCGGATCGAGCCTCATTGGTGAAGGGTGACATTTGCCTATGATAAATCAGCCAAATGACCATCAAAAGAGCGCATGAAAAGTTCCCAGGTGTACACACCATGGCCGCACCCTCAATTTGCTCATCCATTTCGGTCGTCCCTTGTATCGGTTTGCATTGATGGCGATGGGCGGTGCTCGTTCACCTAGAAGCGCGTACAATTCACGAGTGATACCCTCTTCACGGCATTAGATTTGAACCTCGTAGCCATTCCTCTATGATTCCGCTAACGCACCTGGTCTCTTCTCCACGGCTTTCTGCTTTTTATTAGATCGTGGTTGCTGCTGCCCCTCTGCGGGCAAATCCAGCATGTCGCGAACATCCGCGGCGGCCATGGTGGAAGCCACCAAAAGGGGGTCTTTAAATCGTGTTTTTTAACTGCCGGCGCGTAGAAAACCAGATCCCAGCGATCAAGCCGTGGATGAAAATAGCAAAGTAGAAGGAAGAGAGAGTTGTGAAGGACAAAAGCGCAGCAAAAGTAGACGGAGAGGAATTCGGAGAGTGCGAATTGCCAGGCTTGACCGCCTAATCGTTGACCGCCCGGACCGGAGTTCTTACGCTGTCAACATCAACACCCACGACCAGAAGACGAAGATAGGATCAGAACGAAGAAAAGAAAGAAGCATTGGAAAGAGAGAGAGAGATTGCCACTATGCCGTCTTCTCCCTCATGGCTCGCATCCACTCTGGCCGTCCTGGCTATTCTGTGCCTGTCCTTGCCCGCAAACGCCCTGTATTTCTACATGGGCGAGAAGCAGACCAAGTGTTTCTTCGAGGAGCTTCCTAAGGACACTCTAGTAGTTGGTACGTATATTCCGTTATTTCCATGTGATATATCAGCATTGTATGCTAATTGGATGTCGAAAAAGGCCATTACAAGACCGAAGTCATCAATCACCAATCGAACACGTATATCCTCGACCCCAACGTCAAGATGCTCATTACCGTCGACGAGACCTTCGACAATGACCACCGCGTCGTCTCCAAGCGCGACTCGCATTCAGGCCGTTTTACCTTCTCCGCTGCCGACTCCGGTCAGCACAAGATTTGTCTGACGCCCGATGGCAGCGGTGCCTCGGGGAGTTGGCTGTCGGGCGGTGGTTCGGACGCGGTCCGGGTCACGCTGGATATGGCAATTGGTGAGACGAGCAAGATCGAGGAGGAGGATAAGGGGAAAATGCAAGATATTGTACAGAAGGTCAAAGATTTGAATGGGCGTTTGCAGGATATTCGGAGGGAGCAGGTGTTCCAACGGGTATGGCCCCTTCCCCTCCTCCCGTCTCTCTTATATATACATCAGAGACCTCCCGGAAAATGACGCTGGACGATTCTTGCTAACCAATTCTACAGGAACGCGAAGCTGAATTCCGCGACCAATCCGAAGCCACCAACTCTCGCGTTGTCCGCTGGACCATCATCCAACTGGTCGTCTTGTCGGCTGCCTGCGCCTGGCAATTGTCGCATCTCCGGTCGTTCTTCATCAAGCAGAAGTTGACATGAATGGAGGTACGCGGCACGGCGCTTTAAATGGTGTTCTGATGTTATGTATTATTTCCCGCTTTTTTCTACACGCTGTTTTATTGGGGTATATTATCGATCACGGAAGCTAGTATTGGTATCAGGCTTTGGCTGGCATTTTTGCTATAGCATTATTGTTATCTAGATGTCGGGATGGATTATGAGGAACTTCTATGTTAACTTGCATGCTGTAAGATGTCGATAACTCCATTTAATGATGTGACGGTTAGCAGGCGGCCGAAAAGGTGTTTTAGGTGTCCTGCTAACCAACTCCCATCTTGGCACCAGCTTTTTCCATTTCTTCCCCAGATTGAATATTCTAGTCAAATAGCTACAATTAGTATTAGATAAGGATTCATTCACTAGTCACTATCTCTTACTGGTTACTACATTCTGAGCCTGTGACAAAGAAGGATCTTGTTGCTGATTGACATGCATTCCACAGCCTTTATCTTGTCATACAGCCTGTGGAATTGGTCTCCAGATATCAATATATGAAATTCTTCATCTGGGCTTCTATTGGATCATTGATTGGCTGTCAGTCAGTGGTGGAACCACCTTCCTGGATAGCGATAATGCAGTATGTACTTACCTTATTTATACTATTTTTATTTTTACGCTTGAGCTACAATACAAAGATCAGCAATTCTCCTGGGGCCTCTCCAACTGCCCAGCATTGCCAGAACAGACTGATGAGATTTAGGGTCATTTACCTTTTCAATCCAGGAGCTAAGCCCCTTACCCTTCCTTCTTCCCGCCTTCTGCTCCCCGTCCACCTGCTGCTCCCCCTCTGCCTGCTGCTTCCCTCCCCTTGCCTCTTGCTTCCCCCTGGCCTGTTGCTCTGCTGAATTCAGCTATTCTGTGGGGGGGTAGGTGGTGGAGGCAGTGGCAGTGGCAGCAATGTTGACAGCAGCAGCAGCAGGAGGACGTTGGCCTAATAAACTCATTGATCAGTATCCAAAATTCATCATGGTGAAGAGAGTCTTGGGAAACTCACCGCTCATGGCCACCATTGTTAGGGTGCGCCCTAACAGTGCGCTACTATATAAGGTGCCTAGGGATGTCTGGCTTGTGAAAAGCCAGATATAGTGGTCTTCTGGCCTACTGGTAGGTGCAAGCCCTAGGTTGTCCCTAACAATCATCTCCATCCATTGTGCAGGTGTAGGCTGGGGAGCTGGCACTAGCAGCACTGGTGGCCAACTGTAATTCAGAAAGATGAATTAGCAACATATTCTTTAGTGTCTGGGATTGGTGATACATACTGATGCTGTATTTAGCCAGAGCCAGATTCCAGGCTTTCCAGCTAACCCCAGCAGCACCACAATTACCACCCTGCAAACAACAATCAAAGCAATGAGCCAGCTTCCTGAGAAGCACCCTTGAGTTGGGCTGGTGTCGGTGATGGTGGCCATGGTGGTCATCGTAGCGATGATTGTCGACATACTGATCAGGGGCTTGGGGTGGTTATATTTTTTTAATAGGAACAGAGGGTTAGGAACAGAGGGTATAGCGGAGGGTGTAAAAGAGAAGTACGATTTAGATTGTAACTGAAGAGGGGCACCATGACGGCATGCTAGGTCAGAATTAGGGAGTCAATATAGAAGAGAAAGGCTAGAGGAAACATATAGGAAGGCAGACAGGCAGCCCCCTAGGGGCACTGAGGAAATGAATGAGAAGATAGGCAGATAGATGCTGAAGTAAAAGGACTGGAAGAAGGAAAGGAGAGAATGGTAGTTGGCAGTCTGATTGATGATGAGTGGTGACTTCCTAACTGAGATGGCTTTTATATACATGCACCTAGGCGGTAGCCTAATAGACCTGGCAGTCTGGCAAAATAGGCCTTGGCCTGTCACCACCTACCCTACCTTCTCTTTCCCTGTCTGGTCCCCGAATCGGTGTTGGCTTTACGAATGGCTTTCATTTATTCCCGTTGGAAGTTGCTCTTGTCTATTAATTGGAGGAGGGAGTTGACGCAGTCCAGGTACTTGATTGAGAAATAAAGGAAAATAAAAAGGCTTAATACCTACTCTTGCTTATTATAATATACATGAATCCGGATCCCAGCATTAAAAACAAACACAAACAACCATTTGAGGTATCAGGTACAAGGCTCGTCATTGTAGATGAGTGAGGACGGTATTTGGCGATTTCACGTGCGAAGGAAGCACGGGGGTCGGACTCAGATTCAAACCCAGATTCGGATGCAGACCCATCATCCTCTCCCGGCTTAATCGCGGGACCAGGACCAAGAAGGCCTGGGGAGGATACTCTCCTCTCGAGGATCTCTAAACACCATAGCACCACCTTAGATCATTGATTAGCTGTCAGTCAGAGGTGATGGAATCACATTCCTGGATAGGGATAGTGCAGTATGTACATACCTTATTTATAAAGACTTTTTATTTTTGGGGTTGAATTGCTGCAATGCAAAAATCAGCAATTCTCCTGGGATCTCTCCAACTGCCCAGCATTGCCAGAACAGACTGACCGGATTTAGGGTCATTTACCTTTCCAATCCAGGAGCTAAGCCCCTTACCCCTTCCTCCTTTCCACCTTCTGCTCCCCGTCCACCTGCTGCTTCCCCTCTGCCTCTTGCTTCCCCCTGGTCTGTTGCTCTGCCGAATTCAGCTGTTCTGCTTGGGGG
>PQME02000260.1:0-24211 GCA_003004525.2 Aspergillus sp. MA 6038 | reverse complement strand
TGAGGGGCAATGGCTTGACGTATGCCCATGTGCACAAAATTACTGGACCTGGTGGATCTTTAAATCCTGGATCTCTTCCATTTCTTACAGCCATAAAGAGTGTAATTTTCTTCATTTAAATGAGCTTGTAATAAAAAGTCCTTGCTTTCTGGTAATCTGGGCCCTTCACTCCTCTGGGCAATGATGGGCAGTGGGTCAGGGGTTGACACAAAGCAACAGGTACTGTAATATGTATTGTAAATTCTCTTAGACATGTACTGTTTTTGGATAAGATCTTCTCTTTTCCAGCAATGAATATATATTGCTTTCTGGAGGATGTTGGGAGCTTCCACATTGTCAAGAACCAGGCACTGGGAGAGCAAAGGCTCCTTGTTTCTTTTTTATTTCTTTTTCATAATCAATTTTCCAATGGCATCTGGCTCCAACCACTTGCTGCTGGAGAATATCTCTGTATGTATTTCACTGCATCCTAGTGACAAGTAGCTGACTATTGTCTGGAAGAGCCTTTCTGAGAAATCAAGCCAGAGATGCAACATCGCTGAGCTAATCCAAGGTTTCCTTGATCGTGAATGACATTCTACACACTACTGATTCAACCTGGAAGCTCGTATCAACCATGAATGCACACGTCTTCAAGAGGAGTGTCATATCTGCAGTCAATTAGAGAAGAGATTGGCAGACACGCAGTGGTCGCATCTACAGTTGGAATCTGCACAACATCATTTATCTGAAGACAATGGATTCCTTCAGGAAGAAATTGCTCTGGAGACAAAGAAGTCTCAGGATCTTCAATCTCGCCTGAGTGCTTCCTTATCCCTTCACAAGGCTTTGGAGAAAGCCAATGCTGACAGAAAACATTCCCTGGAAAAAATCAGTGATGCAAATCAGCTACTGCTTCAAACTCAAAGACAGCAGGAGCTAATTATGGAGCTCCAAAATATAATTCAATCACATGAAACAACAATCAGCACCTTGCAAAACACCTTGCACAATATTACCTTTGGGGCCTTCTGTTCTCAATCAGACAGTGGTAGCTCTACAACAGTGATTGAAAGTTTGCCAGATATCTTGTCTTCCCAATTACCACTGGACAGGGACAACATCCCATCAGTTACAGACGAAGTCAAGCAGGAAAGAACATGGTGTGAGGAATAGTGGTGGGAGCTGTTCAGTTTTGCTTCAATTCATATAATGTAAAGTTAATCTACTATCATAACCTTTCCAAGGATCTCACCTATATATTTCAGTAAATTTTTGACAAATGACCCATATATAATATATTACATCTGTAACTTGCCAGACAAAGGCCTTGCATATGTAACATGGCAGTCAGAAGGTCACTTATATTTAAACTGCTACACTGTCTAAGTCCTCAACAGAAATTTCCAATGCATTTCCTAACAATTAATTCAGATAACTCTACAAGATGGAGCATCGACACCACTCCTTACATTCCATTCCCGAGGAAATCACTCCTCAAGACCATCAGATCCTATGCAATGGTGGTACATCCTCCAACATTGAGTGCCTACCTTCCTGCCTCCAGCAGTCAAAAGCACCACTTGAAAACAAAAGGAGACACATTGAGAATTTAACATACAAAATTGGCTACCTCAAAGCAGAGTTAGCATGGCACAAGGAATCTAAGCGTGCCCTACTTCAGCTTCAAGAACAAATGTACGAGATGTTTCATAGAATGGAAGACGCTCTAGTCAAGGTCAACGTCCGTCTTCAAGAGGCCAAGCAATGTTATTTGGGTTTTTGGGGCCTTTCAGCACATGCAGGGGCAAATGAAGATATGATTTAAGTCCAATTTATAGAAGACATTCGCTATTCCATTGGAAATCTTTTGTTGGGTACTCTTTGTCAAAGAGAGGACAAGGTGCAAAGGGGGTTGTTCTTTGGGTGTCATATAATATTGATTACCATTAGATATTCAATATGGATTCTTCCATATGTGCAGATAAATAGCTATATACTCAATTGATATACATTCACCAAAGAATCAGGCTTTCTAGCCTTGAATCTCTCCCCAAGCAAACACAATAAATGGGGCTATAAGAGGAAATAATTCTGTTTAATATGGTTAGAACTGGCTGATTGCTTTTGGGGTATTCATTTAAAACCTACATTCATTGTCATGGCACACTCCACAAGGTCACAAACATTGTGATTTCAGTAGGACAGCAATCATAGTAGCAAATGGTGACTTCAACTTCAGCAGACAAGCTTTTCCTACCACAGGCAATTTTCGCGAATATTTTTCTTAGTTTCTTCTTCAATATGAAACATTGTCCAGTGAGTTTGGACATGTCTGAGTTTGCCATATCTTCTTCACCCTGGACAATCCCAACTGCTCTGTGAAAACATGCACAGGAGATTGTTTCAGGAAGAATTATTCCAATAAGTGCATCTGTGTGTACTCCAGTTGATCTCATGCAATCAACAATGCTTTATCCTTCTTGGTTGGTATTGTCCCATTGACCATCTTTCTGTACCTGAGATAGCTGAATCAAATAGCATGTAATATATAGCATGGTACCAATCAGGTCCTCAGTTTCATCTACAATGAATCTACTCTATAGTACAAATGTAAGTCTGTTATTTATTATATACTGTACTTGCCTCACTATGAAACTCAAAGATCCACTGGGAGATAATTGTCCAATCAAAGGTCAACCCTTTCTGAGCAGATCAAGGATGTTTATTACACTTTGAATATAAGGTTCAAGTGTGTGGGCCCAGATTTGATTTTTTGCTCCATAATAGGGTTTTCTATTTTATTTTTCATTTTTCCTATTACAGTGTGTTACAAGAAAGATGTTGACATCTGTGTGTATATTACCAGAAGGCTATTCCTATAGCCATATTATGCAGAAAACATAATCTATACCTACTTCTTTGTCTGTGTGGAGTTTGACCTTTCCATTTTGCATGCACATGTAGTAATCAGTAGTACACTGGTGTTCTTAAGGACTTAGTATATGTACTCTTTACCCCCTGAGAACTTCCTTTGTTTTCCCTCTTCTACCAAGCTTTGGGGAAGTGTCCAGAATGCAGACAGGTAATAGCAGAGCAATTGTGCCAAGAGACTTAGCACTTACTGAAAGAAGAAAAGAACAATTTGTAAATTAAGCTTTTGAGCTTATGCAGGTGTTCTTGATTAAGGTTAAGTGGTGAGTATTGGCAGTATAAATCTCCAGGGTAGGATTAAAGGTCAGACTGATTAGGAAGAAATGTCAGGCCTATTAGTGAGAGCTGCAGCAGCTGCAGTAAGAAAATCATTGTTATGCTCATCTCTTATCTAGCAGGGATGATGGTACTAATGGATTACAGATAAAAGGCCTCTGTCTTTCAGCCAGTCTACTGCTTAAATAGTCCTATGCTTTTTTGGTTCGCCTGAATTTATTTGTTCAGTTTCAGTGCTATTATCAAGTATATCTAGTAATAACTAGTGACACACCAGGATGGCTGCATGGATGTATTCTTTGCCTCGGCCACTTTCAAAGCAAGCTTGTCATCCCCAAGAAAGTCTCTAACTGTTATAGGATTGTTCAAGGATGATGCCCCTCATTCTGGAAGAGAAACATTTTGGCAAGGTTAGATCCTTGAGAGATATGTTTGCACTTGATCCTCATTTTTTCTGGAAGCACCAGGTCCGGTTCCACACTAAAATCTGAACTTCCACTGACTGTCACAATGATTGCCAGAGCGCTCGGATTGTTTGCCGTAGGGCCCATATCAATCTTGTTTTTAGGGATTGGCTGTGCATCTCAGTACCATACAGCTGCTGATTGGTGAGCTACACACTTCCAGACCAAAAGGTATCGCAAGGGTCAGAAATGTCTACGCTTCTTCCAACCAATTCTGGCTGGTATTACGGTTATGAGCCAAGCAGAGATGTGGCGCGTGTCTATATACACAGGCATACTACGACCATTGTGCACAGGTGTTCAGGTTTCAGCAACAGGTTTTGAAGTTCACACGCCTCTCCTGCCTCTGCTGTCTCTACTGGAGGCCGCTAGTGATCAATGTTCTACCTCCCACCATGAACCCTACCATACTTGCAATCGATGGTAGGGGAGTTTGGAATGTGATTCTCCTGGAGTTCCTTATTATGATCCAGGAAAGCCTTGGGTCGCGCGCACCCCAGAACTTGAGTAGTCAGGAATTGCCCCATGGCCTTGCCACCTATTTTACTAGCGAATCGTTCGAGTCGATCCCTGCTGATTCCGGTAAGCCATCGCTTATATCCTTTGTGCCGACATGGTACTACTCAGCTACAGTGCAGTCAGTCTTTAGTGAGAGCGCAGGCGATCCGCTACAGGCAACTGTCTTGACTGGTCAGTGCATTACACTTCCAAAGGCCTTATCAACTGGCTAACTGGGGCTGAGGAGGTCCTTCAAAGACAGGGTATTTTGTTTATGAAGAAGACATCAGGGACTCCTAGAGCAGGTGACAACAATGCTGTTGTTGCACTCTTTTCAATACAGCAAAACATAAGTGGAGAATGAACGATGCTGATAGTGCAATGGCCATATTCAAACCAGGGATGATTGTTCAGGCAAACAGGAGGGATGGCTAGTTTAAAACCACACGAGCCATGGAATAAGATCAAAGCTTTTATTTGTGGATCCAATAACTGAAAAAAAGTGTTTATACTAAAGAGCTCTGGACTGTAATCTGTATACTAGGTCCCGTTGGACACCCCCTTCGCTTCCCCAACCCCCGCCGGCCGGGGGAACCCATCTGCACATCATAATTCATTGAGGGCAGCAACGGCTGCATTTCTTTGGCCAAGCTATGTATTCGATGGCAAAAGGATCAGGGTGAACAGCTTCCTCATGCACTTGGGCAAGACGTGTTATCAAAAATTGGCCTGAGCTATATTCAAAGGACTGCAAATCAATTAGCAATTGTCTTGTAAAAAGAGAAAAAGTAAACAAACATTGGGAATTTGATGTCCCATCCACAAACACCAATGAATTCTAGAAGCTCTCATGGAAGGCACCTCAATTAAGTGTCCATTATCCTCTGTCATGGCATCTTTGAAGAAATTCTCAGGAAAATAATTCTGGCTCCAGTCATAGCCATGAATAAAAAAGTCCTCAGGCATATGCCTTCTGTCTCCCACAATGGGAAACTCATCACATTCAATAACACTGAAATCAATGTCACTGCAGGCCATTCCATTGAGAAAGGTGGCAATTTTTTGCCAAGGAATGAGTTCATTGATATGCTCCATAATGTCATTGTTTCGTGTCATGGACCACACAAATGCCAGATAGACATGCACTGCTGGATAGACATGTTCATTGCCAACCTGGTCCAGGATGATAGAGAAAGTTTTGAAGACAAAGAAGGAGCCATGGTATATCATCTTTGCTGAGACTCCTTTGGCATTTTGCTGCAGCAGCATAGAACTATATTGAAAAATGGCAGCAAAATTGCACAACGCCATATAGGCCCCTTCAGTTTTGAACACTGAACCAGCATCACCAATATATCATCTCAATTGGGATAGGTATCCTTCTACAGGCACCCTAAGATCACAGATAGGGTATTGCTTGAAGAGATACCCATGAGCAGCTATAAACACTGTCACTGGCTGAAGATATGGTCCCAATCTGAGAAACAGTTCAACCATAGATGAGATGCTTTCTGCAGCTAGAGGGTATGGGTGGATGCTAACCAGACTTTTGGTATAATGGAAAAGTTGCTGAAGCTTGTCTGGCAAAGACAGGACAGCAAAATGGCATTGGAGCCTGCCAATGTCTGGATCCCTATCAAGAACCAGGAGATACCATTTTCTGGCTATGTCAGTCCATTCCTTCATAGCATCAAGCTCTTCCACACTCCTGTACATGCTGATGAAGCCACGAGCCAAATCACCAAGACATTCCCTCCATGCGTTCGCAAAGGCAGGGGCAATTTTCAGGTACTGATCCACAAATTCGTAGGCCACACCAAGGAATTCAAGAGTGTATTCCTTTGAATCTGGAAGTTGGCTGTGCAGAAACATAAAAAGTCAATGGATGCCACAGTGCCACATCCAGTGCATGTAGTGTCGGGGTAACTGTTTCAAAGCAGAGCTTGCGGATGAGTGTTGAGAAAAAAGGTATAAGTTCTTATGCAGATGGAGTAGAATTCAGTGTGAGGAGATCAGAACCTGCCACTGATCTTTTTGTACTGGCTGGTGAACATAATCCAAAAGCAGAGTACATAGTCTCTCCCCTGAATCCAAGGCAGCAGAGATATTGTGAATGACATCGGTCAGTGCTCCAATGGATAAATCTGGATGGCTACTGTTATTATTCTGAGGCCTTGAAAAATGTTACCAGAACTTACCCTGGGTGTAGTGTATCGTCATAGCTAAGCTACCAACAGTAATAGGCAGAAAGATAGAATACCACAAGTAGATGAAGAAGTGCTCCGCTATCCAGTGATTGCTAGATCAGAACTAGCTAGCCGATATGTAGAAGCATGAATGTGATATGGGAAAAAACAAAGGAAGTGAGTGCTTCTGATTGGGTTCTAGTGTTTGGCAGGATGTCCTGTGTATGGTCAACACTGGCTGTTACTGGATATGCTTGATAATAGAACTGGAACTGAACAAGAAAGGCTGGTGTATAAAAACAAATCCACAAGAAGAAAAGGACTTTTTAAGCAATTTGAGGCAAGGCTGGCATTTATAATATGGGTGGCACACTGTGGGACCATCCCCGATTACAGTAGGTGAAAGAATTTTACTGATCATTTGCTTTAGCTATGGATATCACCTTCCTATTTGTCATTTAGGTTGCTTCTTTTAGGTTGCTTCTTTCAAAGGATTCCTTTCCCCATTTAGGTTGCCAATCATGGTAATGCAAAGCATGATCAGGGATGCGAGGGAGCAGGATGCAGTCTATTAGCATCTTGGTTGGGACTAAACCTGCAGAGTTCTACAGAAGGAGTTGCCTATTTCTTCAGTATCTAACTGTACAAGACACTACTCAACTACAGTGTCAGTCAGTGAATTAATCCATCATTCTTTCTCAATTCACGCAGTTGCATTCTCTCATTATTATCATGTCTTGTAGTAACCCAGTTGCCTCATTTTTGCATTGCCTTTAATGTATGGTTGCCTCCAGTGTGGGATTAGTGTTTGAGGCTCAGATGCACCACCCTGGGCATTGTGATCTACTGCAACTCATGCCCTAGAAAGGAAACTGCTAGAAATCATATTTCCTCCCCATGAGTGTGTAGATAATGCTAGTACACTGAATCTCAAAGGCTGCAGTATCATCGCCTGAGATGACATCCAAGCACTGTTTGATTTGGACATGTGGGAGGACATTGGAATACTATTTTATTAGCTGACTTGTGTAAAGGTCAATACCCAGTACAACACTGGACAACATACGCGGAGTGTTACAGAACTAGGTAAATCTAGAAGCCTAGCTAATAGTTTCTTCACTATGTACATACAAAAAGCTAAATGGGAGGAAGCAAGAAAAAAAATGCAATAGAAAAGAGAGCAGCTAATCCAACATGTCAACATTGATACCCTCTTGAATAAAAAGATTTGATTGTATCCACAGGAGGGCTCAAAGTTCACAGTCTCTGTACTGGGATTTTTGGTGGGAGTATTTTGGTCGAACATGCCCTTGGCCTCATGGTTGATGAATACTGGCTGAGAGTCTGTTATGTGATTGTGGTCAGCAGAAAAGTGCAAATATAAGGATGATGATCATCATGCGAGTGCAAAAGGCATGTATGTATACATAGAATCCAGTTATAGGGTAGACTTGACAAGATATGCAGTTAAATCAGACAAGAGAGACAGACATAGTAGACCACAAATAGAACAAAAAGAAAAGAGATGAGCGAAGTCTACAATCACACAGACAGGAAACTACTGGAAGGCTGTGAGAAGATCTTCTTGTAAACCTCCATCAAAATAAATGCATCAGCCTGGAGACTAGGTGAGATATTTTGGCTCTGCAGCAGAAAATGTATTGTGTGTGTGAGCAGTCACTCAAGGACATTGCAGTCCACCAGTTTGGATAGGCTGGATGTGTATGTAGTGGACAGCACCAACATGTTACCAAATTGTCTAGAAGCCATTAGCCAGTCAATCTCACCAAAACATCAAAGGAAACATACACATGAGCTGTGCCAAAGATGTTGGTCACCACAGGACAACCTTCAATGCCATCAAACATCTCCATACTCAGAATGGCTGAATCAATGCAAACCTTGCACGCTTGCCGCAGCTTGGTTGGAAGGTCTTGATATGATGTCCATCCACCAATTGGTCCTATACTTGACCATCGCACCGATACAGAACCCGTGTCACTGGGTAGCCGCGCCATTCTGGTGGCATGCTGGCTGTGCGTCATTAACAGGGGCACCTGCGGGGATCGCGAGGAGGTCATGCCAGGGGCTGCGGGTGATTCCACTTCAGTCAGCTGCCCAGCCATGTGCAGTGCATGATACAGCAGTGGTTGATAAGTAATGTAGCAGGCTCTGTAGTATTTGGCGCACATACAGGCAACATTGATGTCCTTCAAGGGTGGATCAGAATCCTTCCATTGCATCACCTCAGGAAGATTACTCTGCCATAGCTGGAGGTTTGTGCTCAGGGCTTCCTGCACATGAGGTGACCAGCAAGTTTGACCTTCTTCTGAGATAGCTGGTCAGCATTTATGCATGGCATTATACTAGGGTTAACTGTACTGTCAACTTTGTACAGGTCCATGTGGACTTGGTTCAACACCTTCTGCAGGTGGATTTGGGCTGAGTAGAAGAGCATCATCATTGTACTTGGTGTGCAGATCTCATTGGGAAGATCTAAAGTAAAGTGGCCCTTAGGCAGGGCGATCTGGCCTTCCAGATGTGAGATTCTGCTAGCTGGAAGATCAAGTTCAGCCAAGATATCACTATAATCATCAGAACAGTGACCTTCTTCATTGGACTAGGTGTGGTTCTTACCTCTCCAGCTGCAAACAAGTCCAGTAGACAAAGCTGTAAAGATCTTTCAAAGGACTATCATCCATGCATTTGTATCATCTCCTGCAACTGAGTTAGCAACTTCAGCTTGCAAGGAATGGGGAAAGAAAAAATGTACAATCAAACCAGCACCTGACAGGCCTGGGCGGCCTGGTAAATCCATCCATGACTCTGGTATGGATGCGCTAGTTGACCAGCATAGAGACCTGCAAGCAGGGCGGCCTGCACATGCAGCAGGCCATTGGCCCCCTGGAGACTGCCCAGAATCTGGGTGGCACATCCATAATATGCCAGTCCTGGAATGACATCCATATTCCTCAGGTGCTGAGTATCTGCGCCGCCCTTGTGAGTGGGAATTGCTTGACCAGGAATCTGCTCTTTGTAATAACCCTGGGATCTGTTGGTGACCAGGCCAGGCACAGGACAATCACAACATTCACAGATACTTCCCAGGGCAAGGACCAGCAAAATCACCCCATTGTCAATTGACAGCTCAATGCGCTTGTCTAGGGAGGAACAATATGTATGGGTAAATGTTTCAATCTTGTTCTCCAGGTCATTTTGGTCAAGAAAAGGATGCAGCTTGTGCAGATGGTCCATGTAGCTGAGATGTAGATGATGTACAGTATCAGAGTTGGTGCTGAATATGCTGTGATTCTTAATGCCAGGCTCGACTGTTTTTACTGAGGTGGCTAGGGTCAGGGCTCCCCAATCCCCACAGCTAGGTGATCTGGCCAGCGGGTAGCCTTCATCCGGGGTGGGAGTCGAGTGGGTGGATGTGCTTGGCATGGATGGTGGTTGTTGTTGCCCCTCCCAAAAGCCCTCACTTGTATCATCACCTTCACCTCATTCATATACTTGGATCAGGCTGTGACCCTCCTCAAGACTCATCACATAATCCTCATTGTACTCCTTAGGGGATAGAAGGGCTCTGATGGAGGGCCACATGAGGAGCTTGTGGGCAGTGGTGTTGTGTTTCACAGGCATAGACAGTTCCCCATCATCTTCATCCTTGCAGTCTTCTTCCACACCTTCAGGATCGGCCAGGATGTGGCTGAGTTGTGACCTTTGTTGTACCTGGATGGACTGTACCTGGGTCATCTGTTCCTCTACTTGATCTCCCATCTGCTGCATGCAGTCCAAAAGGAGCTGGGTAGCTCCTCCCTGTCTGTTGGGAGATCAGTCAGATGTGGGTGCTTGAGTCAGGAGAGAAGTAGGGTTTTACACACTTGGGAGGAGGCACCCCCTTGTAAACACAGGGAAGATTTTTTTCCTTGCAATAACTACATGATGGACTCCCTCTGTCACATCTGGTCTTCTTCACCTGACACTGTTCACAAGACTGGAACTGTTAGCAACTGTGTAACTTGACTGCCGATGCTGCTCTCTCTCTTTGGGTGTCTGTTTGTGGGTGTATCTACCTGAATTATATGCTGGGCTTTTTTTTGATGCATGCCATATGCTGGACTTTGATTAGCGAGGCTGAAGGGATTTGGAGTCTGAAGAATTGGAGCCAGGACTGGGACAGAATACTGGGCGGGCGGGACCAAATTCGCGGAAGCTTCACTATTAGTAGGCTGTTTAAGTGGAGGAAGTAGCAGATGCGAACGACACTCCAGAGGCGCCAAGTGTGGTGGTGCCTCATTATGCAGAGGATGAGGTGAAGCACCAACGCCAGGATCATTCACGCGATAGTCGCCCGAAGGGAGGTGGTGATGATGAGTAGTGAAAGGTGTTGTCACAGACCCCGGGAGACTGCTTGGCTGTTCATAGGGATCATTGGGTGGCAGTTGCAGCAATTTTCGTTTGACGGGACCATGAGTCGGAGAGACTGGAGGGGGCGCCAAATAGGAGGGCTTGGATCTGTTTTCTGCGTTGTTATTCATTTTGCTTGCACGGATATATAGGATTTAGAGGGCACGATATTGTTTGTTTGGGTGAAGCCGTGCAGCCTCTTTATATGTGGATAGTATATTCAGACAATACAGGAGAATACAAGGCCTTCATCACACTTAAATGGCATATAATACAAGCTACAAATTAGATGAGAGTCCAGAAGGTTGGAGGGCTTCCAAGCCCCAGTTTATAGTTGAATGTGAACCATAAGCGGGGTTTGGAGCCATAGCGACGGGGACCTAGCAAGGACAATTTGCTGACTTGCCAATCACGTGCTGGCAAAACTTAAAAGGGACCCCACCTACTCCCGGGAAGTGGGGACATTGTGCGTTAAAATAGAGTTCGATGATCACTATATATCGATAGCAAGCATCACTTTTGGGTAGTACCTTAAGATTCCGCACCAGCATTGTATTATTTCTCTTCCGAATTTCCTATAAATAAGCTGTATCGTGCATACAGGCATACTGTGTTCACTCGAGATAGACTAAAGTAGTATACAAAAGACAGCGGAAGGACAAAGCCCAGTTATAAAGCGATTCCAACTTGCATATGTCGCCGGACTTTAAGACCGCACTTGTGCCCAGGCAGCGAAGGCTTCCAAATTTTCACAGTTGATTAAATTGCTGGGGTGCGCAGGATTTGTCGCTTCTGTGGGCGTGGGTGGAGTAGGTGGTAGGGGTATAAATCCCGTACCAGATGATAGCGGAAGTTCACTCCCAGGGCCGTGATCCGTAGTTGTTTTTCTGATCTGCGTCTCGACCCAGCGAGCTTGAGAATGGAGTGATGTACAGTGTTTCTGCTGCTCAGCATACTGCAAAGGAACGAACACAGGAACACATGAGCCATTAAAATTAAAAATTCCCTCCACAAGTCTGGATTCCTTGTCAGGCTCCGGGATAACAGACATCAGCTCGAGGGAGTCGAGATCCTCGTAAGTATCTGGAGCAACTTTGTCAATGCTTCCAATAAAAGCCTTCTGATCAGATATGCTGTCAGAGTCCGGTTCGATAGGCTTGGTCTCCGCGCTCTGATCCACGCCATTCACGTAATAGGTATCGTTTTCCTGTTCACAAGAATTTGTCAGTCAACTCACGATTAGCTGATACATGATGTTTACTCACAGGCTCGAGCTTCTCCTTGAAGGAGGGCATATCGCCAATGAAATCAGTCAGGTCATCGGGGTCTTGATTTGTCTTGTTTCCCTGTTGAGCCAAGGACGAGTCGCAGGCTCCTTGTCTCCTAATGCCCAAGCACTGGAAAATGAGTCTATACCAATGCATGGCCCAAGTGAGCGTGCAGGAGACGATTTGAGAAGGGCGGATCAATAGCAATCAAGCTGGTATGCCAAATTGCGGTGTGCATCTGGGGACAAGGCTGGCGGCTTTATGGACAAAATATATGCTTGCTTGTCTTCGCGTTATTAAAATAGATCGAGGATGTATCGCGGCCATTCTTGCTGCGGTTGACGCGAGTATTATTACACAACTGATCAGCTGTACAAAGTCAATTCGATAGAACCTTATTTCTTAGTTGTCTAATGGCTATGCAGGGATGGCATGTTTGGACCTGTGAGGGAAACGAGGACCCAAGGAAAATACATGGAAATGCTTTGTTCAACTATGACAAGGGACAAAGTGGAGTGGCACCTTGACAGGCCATAATGTCTTCAAGAACCTCAGTCATCGTCTCATAATGACCATCCCAACAGCGTGTGACTATATCACCAAGTACCATTCCCGCCACATTCGGATATTCCCTTAAGCTGAATAATTCTTCCACTTTTCTCATTGATGCGCTAATATTGAACGTCTTCCTGAGATCATGAAATGGCACATTGCCTGATTCAATCTCAAACAGTGTTGACCCAAATGCAAATATATCTGTTTTGATGTTAGATGCAGCGTGAGGTCGTGCAGCGTCAGGCCGATAGCTTCACCATTCGTAGCATACTAATGCAGGCTCTCCATCAATACCGGAACCAGCAAAATCAATGATCTTGACATGACCCGACCAATCCAGAATCATATTGTGGCAACCGACATCTGCTTGGATGATGCCCCTATCATGTATGTAGCGTATACCATCCGCGGCCTCCTGGGCCCATTGGAGCTTAGTGAGCAATGCAATCGCTTCATGGCTTTGACTCTGGATTCTCCGGCGTAGACATTCACCACGCTCAAGGACTATCGACTTTTCTGTTGTTTCTCGCACCATCGCAATCCGAGGATGATTGCCCAACCGTTCGTACGCTCGAAGTTCAATACTGAAGGCCTGGCGAACAAAGTCATCCGACACTTCAGGTCGGCGCGTAATTATGAATTTAGGATCGTCTGACGTGAACCTAATACTCCGTAAGTCAGAAATGGCCGATACTTGGAAAATCCAAGTATCGGCCATCCCTGCTGCATTAGTTGTGGCAGTAGCGCAATCAACTAGTTGTGCGGCACGACCAGGGAATAATGCTAGCCAATCAATCCACAGGATTCGATAGGACAACTAGACTACACAGCATGGTGCTCACCAACACTCATTGGTCGGGTACAGCTTACCGGATACATCAGACCATCTGGAAAATCCTCGGCGTATCGAATTCCCAGTGTCAGTGAAGCGTATAACGTAATCTCGCACTGATTTTTCCCTCGCCCGGTATATTTAGCGTGTTCTAGCCTTGGCACCAATATGGGTCATTATTTGCTAATAGCTCTACCGCCCTAGATTAATAATATTGCTGTATTCGGCAAACCATGAAGCTGTAAAGAGCACACCAGATGCTAGCATCTCGTCTTACTATTGAAGTTTCTGCAGCATGGTTGGCATCGGTAGCTTCCCTTTGCTCCTTCTGCTTATGGAAATATCATAAGCAGCACTTATGGTACCTCTTTGTCCTCCATACAAGGTAGTGAGAGACTAGTGTCAATTTAAGATGGTGGTGGCGTAGTAGGCAATGGATCCATTATGGGTGTAGTCTATGGTAGGGTAGAACATGGCTCGCGTTCTACCGCGACGTAGAATGCGGCAGAATAATTTAAGCGGTCTGCTTCCAGCCAATAATATCCCATATAGAATATCAAGCCGCTAAACGTACCCAATGCTACTGGACGAGGGGATACGGCTGGTAAATTACGCGGAAGTATGTATTGCACATACTTGTACATCCCAAGTCAGTCGATTTACGGTGGCCAGAGGGTCATCACGGGGGCTTTGCGTTCTACTGAAATAGTAAATGTGACCAGGGCGGCACAGCGGGCCTGGTCTAGTAAGGCTAGGTAGAAGGGCACCCACAACCCCACATACCCGCCCATCCTCTTGTCCGGTGGCATAGCCTTGTCCTCTGGGAACTAGGGATGGATGCCTTGTTCATTCTAGACGACACCACTTCAATAATGACTACAACAGAGTCCAGGACGAGCATACTTGATGGCCTCATTCAGCTGGAAAAGCACGTTCGTGTTGCTGGGGATAATGTAAGAGACACTCCTACTATTAGGTACACATTCTAATATCTCACCAGGCAGCCGGAGATCGGTTGCGACAGATCATAGATTCGCCGGACCACATTATTTCACTACAGACAGTCCTAGCTCGGGGCTCACGACGATCGAGGAGAGTCGACAAACTCCCGTCGAATAGTCATGCTTTTTTCGCGGGATTTCAATCTCTGGATGGGCAATACCTGACTGCCAACCAAATCGCCCGTCTCGTTCGAGCCACCAAGGGTTGGGAACTTAATGATATCTGCGTTGAAGAGCTTAAAGTCTGCACTTTACTATGGGAACAGTTTCCCAGGTTGTTCTGGCTTGAGACGCACGAGCAGGATGTCACCCGACAGTGTGTTCATAATATGATACGGATGAGAAATGTTGACCCAAGTAAGGGGAAAGTATATTCTACAGTGCTTTCTCAGCGGGTTGAAGAAGAGCAAGAGCGCCTTCGCCCTTTCTCCAGGATCAGGGACAAAAAGAGTCAGCAGCCCGGAAGCAAGCCCCGTCAACGAGAGACGCTCCTGCTTCAACGCGCGATCGGTAACTTAGTTTCCCAACTTTGGCCTGACTTCAGCGAAGGCCAGCGGAAGGGGATTAGAGACAATATTACCGTCGGATCACGAAATGGTTGGAGATGGCGTCAACTAGAACACATTGAAATGACTCTCTCTTTGTACCAGGTTGATTGCAGCAAGTGAGTAGCGCCAGCATATCACCATGCGTTGAATCAGATTGTCTGACCCCTGCTAGGTACGAGTCGGGCTGTTGGAGCGATATTGAGTATAATGCTATTAATGCGTTTATGAAGACCTTGCCCCAATTTAGTATAAGACATTACCTTGAGAAAGCCTGGCGTCCCATAACCGACTTCTGTTACCGCAAATGGAGATCAAATGGTGAGTTCAGCACGTCCCTTGTTCAAATTTAATGACAAAGAAAGACTGATTAGTGAAAGTACAACCTGCAGGCATGGAAGAGCCTGTTCTACCATCCATGGCCAACTTGGGGCAGTCTAGCGCTTCCAACTTTTCTTTCGCAGTGCCACTTACAGTTGCTCTTTCGCAGTCTAGCCGAAAACGACATTCTCGGGTGTCAGATTTATCAGCAAAACGCCGACGAACAATGAGCTCCCCAGGTGGCCGAACCCCGGATTCATCGCAAGGAGTTCCCGTATCACGCGGTGGTGCTATTGATGGAAGCGCCGAACCAGTAGGACGAACTGAACTGGCATCCCTTGAGATCAGGGGTTTGCAAAATGATCATTCCCCAGGTGATTACATCCGTTGAAGCCAAACCGATTTTTGAGTATTTTGTTTGCTAACTAGGATCGTGGGCTATAAGTTCCCGCTGAGGCGAACCAGCCACATACGCAGTGCGTTCATAGTGCTCTTAGTAATGAGGTCTTGGCTTCGTCAAATCCAGGATCATTTACTACACCGCGCAATCACGTTACTCCAATGCATGTCTCTCAGATGCCGCTACAATACGATGGCACGGTCCCGTCACAGCAGACTATCACAGTGGCGCCTCTGGGATTACCTTGTCCCTCTCAAAGCCCGTCTTTCTCTAATTCCTCGGTCCCATCCGAACCCGCCAAGCGAGCAAGCGTGGCAGCTCCCCAGCCACGCAATGACGGGATGCAACAGAATATCAGTATTGGCGCTTCCCTAAATTACCAGGCTGTCGAGGCGGATCAAATTCCATCAGTTCAACGAGACCTCAACAAAGAGCATTGCTCCCGTGCTAGGCAATCACTACAGGATAGCGGACCCAATATCTCAAACGCCTCATTTGAAGCAGTCCACCCTAACATGGTCGTAAATCGTCCTTATATCCCGGTTTCGTGCGACCTCGCCGAGGAGTTACATGCTCCCATTCAGTATAGTTACCAGCCAGGCACGTTGGACATTAATACTGAGAACCTATATCCGCCCTACGAACCTGAAGATCTGTTTGATGTGGATCCATGGCTTCAATTCACAATGAGTGATTCTTCATTTGGTGTAGCAGCATGATAAATCTTAGCTTATGTGTTGAATTGTATCCATTCATTCACTCAAACATTGCTAGCCCAAATACCTTTCCTTCACCCGACAAATTGATGACATCTTGTTTGAGGACTTTGTAGTATGATCCTTCCCAAATCTCCTCTTCACCAACAGAAACTGAAACTCCGGGCATTATATGTAATGGAATAAAGATCGTGGGCGTCTTCGAGATCATGGATGGTTGGTGGATGATGTAACCGTACGATTTGGACAGAGACGTCTTTGCAATTTCGCCATTTCTCGTTACCTTACACAAAATTTCAAAAGGTTATTTGAGGGTTGAACAGTTTTCTTTATGAGACTCACTAACCTCTGCAAAAACCCAGTCAATTACAAGCTTGCACGTCGCAGAGAGACTGAAATGCGTGAAAGGGCGGTCGACTGGTTTGGGGGCGTCATAAGCATCGGTTTTGATTTCGTCCCACGCGGTCGTGACGAGCTTCTGTAATCTACCATTGAAAGGTTCTCGAATCGTTGATGTAGGTTCTTTTGAAGTCATCGTAGTTAAGACAGTTGAGATGTAAAAAGAGACAAGAACAAGCAGTTCAATATAATACAGAACTAAGAATACTCATGGTCTCTCCCTTTTAAGCCTGAGAATTATCAGCGGGGCCCGAGGTAAGAAAAGACGAAAAACGGAGGGGCAGCGCCAGTTTTACTACCCAACGTTGCCCGTCCTCTATTATTCGTATTATGTAAGATATTAGTTACCAACTTGTTAGTTAACTTTAATCTAATTAATTATCCCTAAGACTCCCTATGGTTGCAGGAAAATGAGGGTCGGAATAGCCAAGCACTAAAGCCAAGAAAGACTATAGCAGAATAAATATAACAGATCATTGAGGTTTCAATAGCATATGTGCATTGTCAGGGCCCGTGTGCTGAAATTCGCATAGCTTCAGGAAACAATTTTGGCGGGCGGTGCCAGTCAAAGAATCACAAGTCGGCTGGCTGTCCGCACACACGTTTCTTCGGCCCGTCAACATCACCTGCTCCATTTCAGTGCATCGCTCATCTTTCTGCACTTGAAACATGGCCCACTAGTACCTATTCCGAGCATTCCGAAATCGCAAAATTCCTATGACTTGAGCGCAGGTGGAAGCACCCCAAGCACATCCCCTCGCTCTTGACTCCTCCGGCGACCGACGAACGGCGCCGTCAAACATCGGACTCGCTCCGTGGCAAACATGATGAGAATAATCAGGGACTGCAGCAATCACGCCTTCACAGGTTCGCGCACTTTGACCAGAATAATTGAACTCTCGCCGTAACAATACTGAATATCAGCCTTTTCCATACCCCTTCAGTTTTCCGGCGGACTGTCAGTGAGCAATAGCTAGGTCCAGGTACGCTCTTGGCATTCATGGTTCTCTTAATGCAGAGGCCAAGGTGGGACTCAACTGTAGCACGTGCTCAGCCTGTTCTTGCACTGTGATGCATTGGCATGTGATTGATTGGCTTGGGCTGATCTTTGTTTCGCAAGAAAAATCACGACAAGTTGCAGCAAACAGTATATAACATCAGAAAAACCAACATTTGTGAATTGAGAAAAGGTCTCGCAGATCAATATATATATATCGTGGAACAATCCTCAACCCCAATAATTTAGCATCTTACTAGAGCATCTTGCAGCCCTAGTTGAAATAGCAATACTAACTCAGAGGTCGGGATCCTCATGGTGCGAGTGATAGCCTCCGCGATAATTATAGTGGGAAATCATCTCAACAATCTCTCTTGGTAGAGGGACTCTATGCCATAGTTAGTAGGGGCATAAATATACTGGATTCAAGAAGCCCACCCTTGTAGCACACGCATTTCATCGATAAAACGGAACTCCTCTTGAAGTTGGCGCTGCTGTCTTCGCATAGTGGTCTTGTACCGCTGGCATCTGGCATTTTCACTTTCCAGGCGCCTCTCCTCTCGGAGGATCTTCCTCCTCAAATCATCACCTTGGGATAGAATAAGCTTAAGTCAATGTTGTGGGTGAATTTGGGGTTGACCGTACGTATGCCAGCACGAGCACTTGATCCTCCAACGGCTTCTTCCCTCTGAAGTGCGTTGCGATAAGCTGCGAGATTGTCAACAGCGTTGTTGCGAATTGCCATTGCATCATTGTAATCATCTTCGGCTTGGTGTAGCTTGCGTTCCAGTTGGCGTACTCTATAAACGAGATTGTCTCCGCTAGGCATCTTGAAGGAAGAAATTTTCTAGTCGCGAATTATTTGTAGAAAACGCAGAAGCAAAAGACGTACAAGATGCAATCTAGATAGAATTTTCGAGACATTGCGAATGTGCATAGCATTTATATAATTGAACGAGTACATCGGCGAATCGAGGTGCAACACTAGAAAAACTAGGAAAGGCAAGCCGGCGCTTCCTTGTGCTCTTTTATTTTTATTTTTCTTTTCTTTTCAGATGTGTCTTTTGACGCTGGAAATAATCTAATGATTCAGCGCTATGGTTACCAGTATCAGAGAGCTCGGAGGTTATGAAATGCGGCAGTGTCATAGTCGATTGGCTATTATGGAGCAGTGCGATTGTCGATCTCGCTACTCGGCGCTCCGAAAACGTCAAGGGCACCAAAAAATAGATATTGTAAAAAGGACAATAACATTGTCTCTGAGCCAAAGGTAGGCCTTCAGCAAGCTCCTAAACACGAAGCGCTGGCGCTAAAACTATTAGAAATGGAGAAAGAATGAAATTAAGAAAAACTGCGAATGACTGAACAGTAAGATCAATATTGTCGCGCGGCTTTACGGCTCAAAATAATGGTCCCATGGGCCCAAGCGGATAGGCCCAAATATAGTTCAGAATTTACCGCCGAGGCAAGTAGTGGTATCAAAATTGATTTGATGAACAAAATAGGGCAGACTCCATCCATATACATGGCGGTTAAGGACTGCCGATCATGAGTCTGCCGCAGAAACTTTCGAGGCAGAGCGAGAGATGCAGGACCGCGATAGGGACGAAGACATTACACAAGATGGTAATCGCGAGCATGAGAAGTATATGATTGGATATGCAAAATTCCCGGGAAAAAGAGCAAAGAGTAACATAGAGAAAAAAGATTAGTCATTGTGTAATGAACTTTTCTTGGTAGATAGTATACATTACGAAATGATAGATAAAAAACACCATTTGGGAGTAAGACAAAACTGAGAATGTAAAGGGAAGCGAGTGGCGGGTTCAGCGTGGGCGTGCATCTCATTGATGGGAGCTAGTGGTCTTTGCCAGGTGCTCCCCAACCACGATACTGAACTGACCGCCGGCGGCGGCTGCTACCAGTCTCTTGCCTTCAACATATCTGCTATGAAGAAGGGTAGGCTTTTCCACTTCGTCAACACCGGGCTGCCCAGCTTGGCTTTGAGCATTGAAGCCCCAGCTATAGGCCTGCCCGGCTTCTGTAATGACAAAGGAGTGGTCAGTCCCTGCGGCTGCGGATACGATCTGGCCACTAACGCTGTTGAGAATACTCGGCTGTTTCAGTATGCGCGGTCTGCTGTATTCATCATAAATAATATCTGACGAAGGCATGTCCTCAAGTCCAATTCCAAGTGCCTTATTATCAATGCGACCCCATATCAGACACTGGCCAGGTTCAGTAATGGCTATGCTGTGATCCTTTCCACCGAATATCGAGGCAAGCCTGGCATGCTTTCGAAAGCCGCGAACCTCGGTGGGGAACGCCACAATTGCATCATTTTGACCAGCGCTTATCGGAACGGCGGTTTGCCCAAAGTTGTTTGATCCCCATGCATATACAGCACCGTTCTGATGGACAGCAAATGAATGATATAGCCCGACGCCAATGTCTTGAATTCCGGGTGGAAGAGCACATTGGTCAGGGACCAGAGGATGAGGTTGGTGCTGTCGACTTGCGCGGCGTCTTCCAAGTTGATGCTGTTCGTCACAACCCCAGCTAAATACAGTACCCTTTGCTGTCAGTGCTAGAATGTGCTGTGCCCCAGCGACAATCTTGACGACACCGTTGAGACCAGGAACCAGGACTGGAGTTCGCTGCTCCTTCCCATTTTCCGGAGAAAATCCAATATTTCCATTGGCTCCCTGCGATCGTCAGCCAAAGGAAGACAAAGCAATACGGGGCATTGATGAACGTACTCTAAATGTTCCCCAGCCATACACTAAACCATCAATTGTAAGGGCAAAAGTTGCACTGTCTGACGCTGCGAGCTGAGCGAAAACAGTTCCCTTGCGGAAAAACAAAGGATTTACAGGCAATGGAGTGGCTTCTTTCAAATTGAGTGTAATTTCATCATCGCTCTCCTCGTCGGACTCGGCTTCGCCATTGACATTATTCGCGCCGTCTGTGTCTGTTTCCTTCTCTTGCTTGGTATCTCTGGCCAAAGTGCCCTCGTCGTTGACACCCCAGGTGAGGATTCGATTGTCATGGGTCAGAGCAGCAGAGTGAATTCCTCCAACGGCCACGTGGACGATTCCAACACTGTCGGCGGCCAAATTTTGATTGAGGACCGGGCGCAATATTTCCGACTTCCTTGTCAGGTCTCCGAGGCCAAGCTCACCATAGCAATTGGTTCCGAACACGTATACATCCAATAACTGGGTAGGCACATCATTTTTAACTGGTAAATGTTCTGGAACGCAAGTGAGCCAATGTTAGCAAAAAGAGGAAAAAAGGCTAGAGGATAACACGAGAACCATTTACCTTTCTGTCGCTTATGGCTTCTCGGCGGTTCTATTGCTTTGTCTGTCACGCCTTCGGCTTTTCTTTTTCGTCCGAGGGACGCGTCCGCCGATTTAGTATTTGGCTTCCGCTGCTTGGTGCTGCCCAAAGAATTCCTTTTCTGGCCTGCGGAGCTTGGGTGGCGCTTGGGAGGCATAGTAGGCGCGATGTCCGGAATGATAACCGCTTCAATGGTTGATGAATGACACTTTAACTAAGAATCTGAGAAGAGAGAGCGCTCCCAATAACGATTCGTAGGAACGTTAAGTCGAAGTTGGAAGGAGTGAGCTTTTTAGGAAAACAAGCCGGGTTCATTGGAACGAGGATTACGTGATCCGTCCCGTGATGGCACGCGTCGATTGTTGACCTGTTACTCGAGCAACCAGCTGGCGGACCCAGAGACCGCAACCTCTATCGCCCGCTTCCGTTCCCATATAAAATCAAGCTCTTTGCCGCATTCTAATGCAGGCCTCCCGCCTCAAGACAGAAGATCATCCGAACGTGTGCCCTGCTTGGCTGCAGCTTGGCGCCAAATTCCCTAGCCCATTCGTAGCCAATGATGTGTAGCTTCGAAGCGAAAACCGACAGCATATTATATAAGATAAGCCATATCGTAGCCCCTGCAGAGAGTTAAGTAGGTACATATTTGAATGAGGTGATATCTGTTCTTTCATATTTCCTGGTGTATTTTGACTTCAATTCAGGATGGCACTCAATATAGCAGTTGGCCCAGTGATCCACCGTAACACTCAGGAGGTAGGTAGACAGCCCATCCAGCCCTGATGACTGTCTGCAGTTCCTGTTTTCCTTGGGGCAATCAATATGGCAAAGACTTACTTTCTCCATGGCGCGGGGGCAATTCAGCATATGCTACTCATGGCATGGGGTGGGGAGCCTACCTCTGAATTCAAACATCACGAAGACTTACAGCGTGGTATCTCAAAATCTGAAGAGGAAGTCCTCTCTTTCGGAGTCTTGCATGAGGACCTCCGGCCGGATAATATTCTATGGAACACTGAATTGGGACGGGCTCTCATTATTGATTTTCACTGTGCCAAACTAAAGAGAAAGCGGAAGAGGCCGCAAAAGAGGCCGCAAAAGAGGCCACCAAAAAGGCCATCAAACATATCTCTTGATGGTAAAATTACGAGACAACTTTGCCATGTAGCATCACAGTCTCGTGGATTTTTGCCTGGGCGCGTGTGATATTGCATCTGTCTCGACCGGTCTGGTTCGCATTTTTGCGATTCCTGTCATTCTCAACGGGGGTCTGTTCCCCTTGTAGACGCTCTTATTATCCAGCGTTGGGAATTCGGACATGTTGAAGCTGGGGCACCGTCTGGCCCACTAAAAATGACAGAATCAGCCCCTATTATAGGTTTTGCTTCTGCTATTGGCAACGGGTAAATATTCTGGTCAGAACTAATGGGTTAAATATGGCTAGCTAGCAGTTGAAGTTAATACAGAAATAAAAAGGAATAAAAGCCTGCTTATCAAGGATCGGTCAAAACCCCATGCAAGCTTGCCTTGATAATTGGCTGGCCATTTCTATTGATCAAACAACCACCCTCCCAAATTCCATCGCGAAAGTCTTCCAGTAACCTTAAAAATCTCTCTGGTAAGGTCCTGTCTAAATTGCCATGCTTCAGCCCTTGCCCATTGAACTTCCATTCTTTTATTTTATTTAACAGGATATCCAGATCCCTCACAAAGATCTCAATATATGCCATCCAGTAAAAACCACACAAGTCTTCTGCTTGTTGCAGCAGCAAACCTGGGAAGGCCTGGTAGAATTGGATATTGCTGCTTTGGAACTGTTTGGCATTTGCAGCTTCTGCTGCTTCACAGATAAGTTTATTCATGGGCCTGCACAGCTTTTTCCAGTCATTGTATTTGGAATCCAGGATATAGACTCCACCATGGCCACCGCAGCACAGATCTTTAAAGTGCACAATGATGATCATAAACCAATGGTCATTCTTGTCAGTTGCAACAGGGAGAACAAGAAAGTCATAACATAGAGTATCCTCTGCACTACCAAAGTTCTCCATGTTATATATGCAATCCCAACCTTCTTGAAGAGTTCTTGACTGAAGAGGGCTGAAAAAATATATCTTCCAGGGAGGCTGTACTTCTGCAATTATTGCTTGCATGTAAAGGCAGAAGAACTGTATATGCTCAGTCTCCAACCAGCTGCATCTTCTGACAATATCAATAGCCTCAGAGTTAATATAAACTCCTTGGAAGAAGAAGCCCCTTTGAATCATATTAGCTGAGAAATCAAGTCTGATGGTTTTCAAGAGATACATACAAATTTGTGTTCCTGTCCTTAAGCACCTCAAATTGTATTGCATCTGTTCCCTTAGTTAACAGTAGCTGGTCAGATATCTGGGCACCCATGTTTGGAGGTAGAGGTGCCTGGGAATCTTTAAAATGTCAGCCTTATCCAAAGGAAAAATGGATATCTTACCAGTATCAATGTCATTGTTGATAAGCTTGGCAATGATTCTCTTTCACATGTTGGGAATGTTGCTCTGATTGAAGTTTATGGGCAAACCCAGGGCTATACACCTAGCTGATGTGAGGAGAAAAGCACTGCAGTCATAACCATTGCTCTGTTTTGGCAAAGAAGCACATTGGACTTCCCATGGTTCCTCAGAGACCTCCCTGTCTAGGAACTGCTTTATTTGGTGCGCATGAAAGGAAGAAGTTGTATCCAGAGAATTGAACTCTTTAATAATTCAGGTGCCAGGATGGATGACAATTAGGACCCAATGACAGTTTTGATTGACTGGAATGAAAATAGTATCCAGCTGCAGCAGTGCCTTGCCCCTAATCTCAGAGGCCCAGTGGCTCACGCCATTGTAGCCTTTGTGCTGGAGGGTGGTAGAGAAGAATGTGTTGAATGTATAGACTTTGTTTCCTGCTTTTTGCTTTGCAGTAAGGAGGTGCAAATATGTGTTAATAATCTCATCATTGACTAACTGAGAAGGGCAATAGCAAGTGTTAAGATCTTTGATAGTGGGTTTGAAGAGAAGATGCTTAGGAAGCATATACTTAATCTGGGAAGATAGAATAGCTTTTATCA
>PQME02000259.1:0-24326 GCA_003004525.2 Aspergillus sp. MA 6038 | reverse complement strand
GGGGCACTGCACTTTTTTAACTAACGTAACCTGTAAGCGAATTGCCATTGTAAGCGAGTTACATTCTGATTGCAACTCCCCATTTTTATTTACCCATCATACCACCAAAATGCTCCCAAAATCACAAAAAAATCACTGAGCAAGAGGCAAGAGCCTTATTAGCTATCCAAGCTCTTCAGGCAAAACAGATCCCTTTGGTTGCCGCAGCTGCAAGCCATTTCAATGTTGCTTGCTCTACCCTACGCCACCGTCTTACTGGTACATATATAACAAATTGTGTAGATAACCGCGTAAATAGCTAAACAACACCCACTTCTGGGACTAAGGCCTTGGTAGCGGAGCCCAGAAAGAAATTGTGAGTATAAATTGGCGAAGCAGGTTTTTCACTACTCTGTACCTAAAAATGCCTGTGACAGAATTTTGAGTGAATGCTTTGGAGTTATTCAATATTTGTCTAAGAACCCTTAAATCCAAATGTGCCAAATCGCACACCCTGTGTACAAAAATGAGCGATAAAGGGACATCATTTCAATTAAAGCAGCTGAGGACTGCATTTTCTGACACTATCAACTAAACACAAAAATGATGACGCCACCCAAACGCCCACCTCACTTGTGCTAAATTATTTCATGAATAGGAATCACTTTCTTTACACTTTTGACCCAGTGCTGAATGTCTTGTACAAACCATCAAGCAATACCCATTTTGATACTGTTGCCAATGAAGAACTCCGGGTCTTGATCCTGATAGACCTGCTCAAGATCAAGGCCATTCTCAAGCATTAGATCACAAACTTGTCAAAATGCAGCCTTGAGGGTGTCATCAGTTACATTAGTCACCTGCCACTCACTGTATTCCTTGACCACTTCATCTCTGGGCCCAGGAATATCAAGTGAGCTTTGAATCTTCCGCTGAGCATCTGTCTGGGTGGCATTGATATCTAACCCAGGGGCGGCAGACTGTGATGGATGGACATTGATATTGATAGGAGGATAGGGTATTCTGTTTCCGATAATATGTCCTCCCTTGCCACTGGTCTTCTCTAATCTCTGCTGTTCTTCCATGTACAGCTCATCATATACTATTTCTGGCACATCCTTGTGGCCGTCTAACACCCCACCTTTTTCAACATATGTGATGAGGCGCTTTAGATGGTGGGTTTTCAGTTGATAGTGCTTTTCCCCCACTGGATCCACCCAGCAATAGGGACCTGAGGGGCAAGTTGTAGAATCGCACTGCATTAGATTATAGACACTACACCATGTAGGTTTTTGTCCAGAAGCTTCCTGTCTGCATCAAGCTGTGTATCTCTCTCTTCAAGCATCCTTTTTGTGACAGAGGATTTTCCTCTTTTCTCCCCTTGCCAACCAGCGGTAGCGGGAGAGTGACGATTGTCTACATAATTGAAAGATATCTTTAAGGTGAGTTCCTTACCTCAAGAGAACAGTCCTGACCACATCAGAAGCTGCTTCTCAATAGCAGTCCAAATGATGTCAGTATCATCAAAACATTTAGTCAGATTTCTCTGGGTACAGTCATTGACTGACACAACAATGGCAGTATCATCAGCTGTCACTCAACAGTGACAGGCAATTTTACATTGCAGAACCTTTTCTAGCTTCTTCTCCAAGAACAGCTGCCAAAAGGCACTTGGGGCTAAAACAAGGTCATCCTCTGTATCTTTCACCACCTCCCAGTTATTGACTGTCACTTGCCACTCAATATGATAATGGATACAGGTTGGTGGATCCTGGTTGTATACTCTTCCTTCCTCCCATTTGGACAATTGGAGCAGCCTTAGAGAATCAGGTTGGGACCAATTCTCAATAGCAGATGGGGAGGGACTGTAGTTGGATCGCATTTTGTATGGACTACCATAGTATCCAGGAGTTGGAGCGTATCGCGAGTCGTGTTCCCATGGTTGAGTCGCGTAGGGCTGAGAGGTGAGGTTATCATAATTTGGGCTCTGTGTCATCTTTACAAACAAGGGCAGTCCTTGTCAGGTCCATGTCAGCTTTCTCAACGGTACCAGCTTTCAATCGACAACAGCGATCAATCAAAATTGCAGTGGATAACAGTAGCCACAGGAAGAAAAAGCATCTTTTCCTACCAAGGTCAGTTCTCTATGTAGACAATGCAGCCTTCTATTTGATGTCAAAGGAGCATGAGCAAAGGCTGCGTGTGGCAGGGATGCCAAAAAGAAAGGAAAAAGAAGTTGGGGATTGGGGAGGGAGGAGGGGATCTTGCCAGATAGTTAAGGGATCATCGACCCCTTGGTTTCTTTGCATGAAAGATTCTATTAAATTCCAAGGTAATTATGGTATTATAACAATGACTCACCCAGTGTTACCAGGGAATACAATACAGTCCGACTAGGATTCCTGGAGGAATGGCTAAAATTAGACTAGTGGTTTCAAAATAGGGTTCGGGAATGAAAGTCTAAGAGTGTAGAGGTAAATCTGATTTCGAATATTACTGTAATGTGCATCCTCTAACTAGTTAACTTATAGTTGGTTCTTTTGGTTATTCTCTATGATGGAGCTGTTTGGAGGAGCTGCATTCTTGATGTAATTTTTTATTTTTTTTTTCTTCTCACACTTGGATCTTGGAAGTAAGCCTTTCCCCCCTCCCTACGCGCTATGATAATTGGAGTGATGGGTTATGTCATTGTGGCCCTCAAAAAGCATGGCCCTCAAAAAGTGTGGCCCTCAAAAAGTGTGGCCCTCAAAAAGCGTGGCCCTCAAAAAGCGTGGCCCTCAAAAAGCGTGGCCCTGGGTCTCTGACACATCGCTGCGAACCTGAATGATGCCCATGCACTGTTTTGACCAAGCAACAGTCAACTTTCTTTTTCACCACCCTCCTTCTCTTGAGGGAATGATTTTTAGGAGTTTGCAATATAAATTTTATTATTCCACTCCCACTCTTTCCTCCAAACCCCAATTACTCTTTATCCATCCCTGCAGCCTCATCACCTGTTAAGACCTTCTGCCTACACTCGTCAACTCTACTATCCGTGGACATCATTTTCCGTTAGTGTTCACTTACAGAATGCTTAATGTCTCTGTTAGTCTCTGGGTCAGTCTCCTCATTCCCAGCAAAGGACTTTTTTAACTCATCCCGCTCACTACAGGGGGCTTCCTATAGTATGGAAACATTCTTCATCTTACGGTTGTTAGTTGCAGATGAAAATGTGAGTATTTTGAAATTTGCTGCTGAATCCATCTGACTGTCAAGTCTCAGGTTATACAGTTGCTCCACCTAAATTTTGCCATCCTGTCCTGTCTCTCTCCTGCAGAAGCCACCAAACTGCTTGAGCATATTCGCTGTGACTTGCCTTATCTAAATCAATTTCATGTTTGGGATGAACACCTCATGCAGTCCCTTGAGACTTCAACATCTCAACAGCGCAATCAAGCATTGGTAAATGGGATCACCTCTGGTGTGGGTAGTACTATACCTTCTTTAGACACAGTGACAAATGGTCTGTATCCGTGTTGTTTTTACATGATGAGGGCCGTATTGCTAAATTAAAAGCATACCCATAGAACTTTCATCCCAGCCCTTGAACACCCCGGAAATTCACTTGAAATCTCAGTATCCACAGCCGCCGATTAAAGATGGAAGTAATGATCTTTTCAGTGTCGATGATATGAGAAAACTACAGACCAGCAGGCCTGGTTTTGATTTGTTGGATGACAATAAGATCCAATGGGGGGACTGGCTTTCTCCCGAGATAAACTGGGGCAACCCATCATCCCATATTTCAAAATCCAGCTTGAGTGATGAACTAGAAACTTCTGTGATCCAGCAGGACATATTGCAATTTGAATTCTCTAACCAAGCTCAGCCAGATGAAATAAACCATGGTAAGTCTCACCAGCCAGGCTTGCTTTTAATGAAAAACTCCTTCTTGAAGCTACTGTTAACCTCTATCACTGCAGTTCAATCCCTGTCTTCTTCATCTGTTTGTTTTCCTGGATCGAGTATGGAGGAATTGGTAAATCAATGCAAGATTCAGAATGAATTCCCTGGATGCATGCAAGAGCTTCTGAGTGATATTGTCAGCAGCCCAGGGTCAAATATTGACAATGAGACGCAAATGTCTAAGGGACTGGATTCCTGTGATCCAAACACTTTTCTTCCTGCCAACAGGAAAGGATGCAGAATAGCAAGTGTTGCTTTGCCGGCAGGCATATGTAAAAGCAACAAAAAGAAGCAAGTACAAATTAGGAAGGTGTCCCCAATCACAGAGCTGGAGGGGGCAATAGAAGCAGAAATTCTAAATCAGAATTCGGTGGTCTCTTTTGGACGCCTTCCTTTGGACAGTACAAACAGTATCCCCAATCTTCAAGGCGCACCAACGGTGGACGATCAAGTGACCACTTTGATTCAGTCATTTAAAGCAGCGACAGGGAAATCATTGACCGTCCCACAGGCAGAAGATGTCAAAAAAGCCTGTGAAAAACAATTCATCCCTGATAATCTCTTGGAATTTCTCTCTGTCGACTTAGGATGGAGAAATCTGAACAAAAATTTGAACCAGCATCCCCCCGAAATTACTCCGCCTGAATTTGTATCTTCCCGAGCAGCATGCATCGCATATTATAGAGCCCTATTAGCACCAAAAAGAGATCAATATTCACCAGCTTATAATATTCGTTGCCGCATAACACAGATATGGCTGCACATATTTTTTGAGGATTTTGTCAGAGAATTAACCAAGGGGGAGAAAGATGGCTCTCTAGTTTTACCCCAAAACAAGAGGCAAATATCAACTGTCGCTCGGGACTTCATTCTAAATGATATCTATGGGGCTGATTTTCAACCACAACAGAAATACCAATCTGCACTTCACAGTGAAACCTGCTGGGGGGATTGTTGGTGGAGGGTTGCAAGTTGCAATGGACTGGGAGCGTTGCTGTTCATTAGTGGAGATATGGCTGATAATATGTATGCTTGCCTTTTCCATGATGCCCATGAAAATGAATTATTCTCACATGATATACAGAGGAAAGCAAACAGGGTTCCAGGTTGCTATGATTGATGCACTGGCCATTTATATTCTGAACACTTATCCAAGGCTCGTGTCTCTCTTTCGATCATTCCAGCCTATCACTCTGAATCTTATGCTTGGGAGAGGCTTTCCTCATCTCTCCCAAGGAGATGCCAAAGCACTTCTTGACCTACTAAATAAGCCGGACTTATGCATTCAGAACTATCCAGGTACCTGGCAGGAGGTTGATACTAAAATGACTTCAGTGTCTGCTGCATCTGACCTTATGCACATTCAAAGGAAGTATTTCCAGCCAGAAGATGAGGCTGCAGGCAGCTTCAATATTATCACATAATGGTGCTGAAGAACCGTTTTGACGAGCAAGAACAAATTTAATTCAAGTATTATGATTGATGGCGGACGTCTAATTGAGTTTGTGTGCAGCGTCAATTTCGTTGTTTTCTGTTTCTTCTGATCTTCTGCTTTGATTCTATCCATCAAGGGATCACTCAAAGCCCTAAAAATATGGTTATTTTCTGTTTATAGGATGTACTGTTGGAAACAACGCATCAAATTGAAGTAGTTTGCAAATTTCAACATAAAGATTATATACAGTTTTCTAGCAGAGACGCCTTGCGGAATGTTCTCAAAAAGCCCCGCATAATATATCCTAAATGCTGATAAAATGCTGATAATAGCTACCAAGATCATCAGTGATTTGGTCCAACCAGAATTATGACATCAGCTTCATGACATCCAATGAAATGCCTGTAAATGAATCCAGCACCTCTCAGAGCCGGAACCGAAAATTCGTAGGGTAAACGCCCACACTGGTTTGAATTAGAGAATATACCAACACCTCACTAGAACTGTTTCGGATGTCTGGTGTCTGTAATAGGACCTGAAACCTAGATAACCATCAAAGCTACCATAATGGTTAGTCATAATTCTGTCCAGATCTGGGCCACAAAACTCCATCCAATATCGTGGTTACTTCCTTGAACATAAAAGGGTGGTAATATCTATGGAAATACCCAATTCGAGAAATTGAATGGCCTCTTCACCAAAAATAATGTATGAAGCTGTGCTCTGCCTCTCATCCAATATGGAACAGTCCATCATGCTAATTCTCAATAGTGTCTACAAAAAGCATATGCATTTTGATAAAGCTCCTCTTGTGCTCTTTGACTCATCACTGGATCAAGATAACACAACTTAATCTCAGGTGTGAACAGCCATTTTCAAGATAATAACTCAGGCTAACATGACCCCAGTGTCTTGGAATCCAAAATTCTAAATTTTGTGGTGGGCCCAAGTCGTCAAGCGATATCTCTCCATTCTGGGATATTTGAGTCTTTCACAGTCCCATGGGTCAAAACCTTGGACACTTCCCGTGGTACTACTACAGACAATCCAATCGTGATTGAGGATGCTGTTGAGGATATTTTTGTTTATGTGTGCCAATATCTGTATACCAGAGATTATTTCATTCCACTACCAGATGATGTTGTGCCTTACCATATTGCTGAAGACACGCAGCATGAGCAAAATCATATTCTGATGCTGAAGGGCAACATTTTCAAAAACTCAGCATCAGTCAAAAAGCTAGCAGATTATATGGTGAGAAGGCTCCAGCCACAGCCCGCTCTTCCATCGAACGGCCACCATTATCATCACTTTTGGAACTACAGCAGAGCATTGCTTGCCCATGCTCAGCTGAGTGTTTTTGCCAGACAATCTAAATTGGAAGAACTTTGCAATATAAGTCTCTACAAACTTTTGTACATGCTTCATGATTTTCCTTTTCATGAGGAAAGGATTGGAGATATTATACAGCTGGTACACTTTGTGTTTGACGGCCAATCCAGAGCATGTGATGACCTTGAAGGATTGACACTCCACTATATTGCCCTGCATTTAAAGCAGTTGCTCAACAACAGAAATTTCCAGCTTGTCTTACAGGAATTACTTTCCCTGAGCTGGCTTGTGCTCAACACACTCTGTGATTTTCTATGAATGTTGTGTTGTCAGGTTTTGGCATTCTGTCTTTTGGAGTCATTCATTCTAGCACATTTGTTGGAAATCAATGACTTTGACATTATGAGCACTGAGAGTGTGTAGAGATTTAGCATTGTTTTGTAGAAAGTTCTCCAAAAAAACTCACTCTGCATAAATCGAACACAACTCTAGCTCACGTATGTTCAAATTAGCGTGAGCTAATAAGGCCAAAGCTGAGTGACTTCCGAGAAGCCGTAGGCTCGGTGTGTCACGCGCTTGGATAGCTAGTAAATGAAATGGATTCAAACTAAGCTATGTAGCCTTATAACAAGAAAATCAAGCATGGAGAGGAAGAGGAAGAAGAAGAGGAAATAAAGGCAGTGTGGCCTTTATATACACTCTCACTTAATCCTAAGCAAATGAAAGAAAATATACAAAACAGGCAATCCATGCAACTAGTGCAAACAGTCAACGCTCGATCAAACAGCCAACGGCAGCGCCGTGACACAGTGCATGCTTCAACAGCTCAGTGAGAAGAACAGTCAAAAAGCACGAAGCTGGGCTGATGCAAATGTGATTGCAGAAGGTTCTCTAATACATCAAATCCTGCATGCAAATATTCAATGCTGAATTTGCAAAATAAAGAGGGCAAGCAGATGCCCCTCATCCACCTACTGATACAAGAGAGCCTTTTAATCACCCAGTTGTCAAGACGTTCCACAATTCTGTAGAGAATCTCGGTGGGAAGAAGTGTGAGGCCATTTGAATTAAAGGTCTCTGCCATATTGGAAACTTTCTGGGAGAAAGATAGAAGGTTATGCCAGGTCAAAATAGGTGTCTGCGTAGCCTTTTGTATGGTTCTATTCCTGCTTCGGACCGGTAAGTTGGTTATGTTAATGTTAGTTGGCGGTTCCACGACTGACTAATCATACTGGAGCCAATCAGGTTGAACCATCGACATTTTCTGCTTGCTCTTTGGCCCAAGGCTAATTTTCACTTGGACACCACAAAAGCACTGATGGTTATCTGGCTTCTGTTCTTTGCCACTTGGCACTGGCAAGAGAAGTATTCAGGGATCTATGGCATCTCTGGACTTAGGCAGAAGGACCTCTGGCCTGGGTAGCCGCTTGCCCATAGTTGACACTTGTTGATAGATGTAAGGCTATTGTTGATTGAAATCTATGGACCTTTATCTAGGTGGGGTTCAAGTCAACTGTTGTAGGTCCATGGCTGTAAAGCTGTAGTGGCAAGGCAGTTGTTTTCAGGACAAAGACCTAAAGCTTTAGTGATAGGGCAGTGGTTTGGTGGACAAAGACCTGAAGCGGGCGATCTGGGGCTGAGTACATATGCCTGTGGACGTACGTCCAATCTAGATTTACGTCCATAGGCCAAGGTCTTGCTAGGCTCACAAACCGTCAACTGTTGTCTGAGGTGGCTGGCCAGCCATAGCAGCCCTCAATCTTTTGACTACGATCTTCAGGGGATTTGAATCTACTGAATGAAATCTCCAATACAATCTATTGCTAAGACTATAGCCGGTGTTTCACTGGCCGATCATCCTGGTGGGTGTCGCTTTCGAGCGCCCGCGTGACTGATTCCATTGTCTCCTCATCAACAGCCAGCTTGTTGCTGAATGTCACAAAGATAGTTTTTGTGCCATCCTCAATTGCCACATCAAAGCACTGCATAGGGGCAAGAGTACAAAGGTTTCAGTTGTAAAAAGTTGTGTTATGTTTATGCACATTCTTCTTTGCCATCTGCTCCACAGGGGATGGATCAGATGGATTGACAACCATTTGGTGGACCACGCGATCCCATTCGCCGTTCTCATTACGTGCGCGGAACATGATTGTAACGCCTGTGAGCTCAGTGGCACTGCTTGGTTCAACCCTTTCACCTTGGTCCTGCCGATCTTCAGGCTGCCGGGAATTCCCTGGCCCGTCTGGTCCCCCTGATAGCTGTTCTGTTCTAGCTGCTTCCTCTTGCATTGCCTTGGCTTGTGAGATGGGAGCCTCATCCATGACACCAGCTTGTGATGACAAGAGATGCTTGCTTTGGGTTACAGTTTCATGCTGTGAGGTGGCTGCCGAGGAGCTAATTTGAGGAGAAATACACTCCAGCACCGGCTCTGGATTTTGTTCTCGCGGTTCCAACCGAGAGATAATCAGTCCATGGCGTCTGGATTGCTGATTGATTGGACAAGGAGTCTCTATGTTGGGTTCAACCTCTGCTATCGAGGAGCCCAACGCTTCTGCTGGAACACCCGATGGGTGATCTTGGTGGTCTGGCGTCTGGCCATCTTGACTGACTAGAACTGTAAGGTTGGATGTTGCTGCTGCCTCTCCAGTTGGCGTCTCCATTACTGAGCTGTTTGAGCCCTGCATCTGACTTAGATGGACAGCACTCGCAGAAGTCAAGGGACTCATATCTGGAAACATTTGGCGACTAGCAATGCCATTTCTCTCTTCTTTCTCTGGCAATTGATTCTGCCCATCATTTGTTTCAGGCTGCAGGTGAAGCTGTACTGCACAAAAGTCAATTTGAGTGACTGGCCTTGTTGACTGTTCCTGGATGGCTGTTTGTCTTGGCTCTAACAGCGTGTTTATTTGCTGCTCCAAAGTCTCCTGTGGCGGTGGCTCTGACAGCTTGGGGCTTTGTTCGCGTCGCCGCTGTGTCCGCTTATATGGGTTCCACTTGGCCCCCTCTCTCAGGGCTGCACTTTTTCTGCTCCCAATCCTAGCAGGTCCCTGCACCTCTGCTGGTATACTTGCCCCATGTCCTTCTAGGATTTCTAGTGTATTTTCATCTTTGCCCACTGGAGAAAGTCCTTCTGCACTCTCTGCCGCTCTATGTTCCCCCATATTGACATCTTCTAGGGACTCCCTTCAAGCTACACGCTCTCCAATCCCCCCCTGCGGCTGCACCGGCCCCAATTCCGATTCAAGGATGCCAATTTCTGAACCTTCCTGCTCACTGATGATATGTTCTGTTGCAACAGGTGACTCACGCTCAAATTGGTTGACCATCACCAGTTCCGCATCACAAAGAACCAGCTCCCGTCCTATTCTACTGCTGCTTCCTGTATTCAACCCAGCATTGGACCCCATCCTCGACTCCAATCCTTCCTCTGGTCCTCTGCTTTCCATTGAATCAACGCGGGAAATTACCATGTCAGACGCAGAAGTTCGGCCTGACATGTTCCTGGGATAGTACCTTGAATGACATTCAGCTTGTGATGGTTGGCGCTCCTGTTGCTCTTTTTGTTGTCACCTCTGCGCCTTTTTCTCTCATTTCTGCTGATGTCGCTCTCAGCATACTTCTTTCAAACACTGCTGTTCAAAACTGCCGCCCACTTGTCCTCTTTCTTCAACACCATCTCCATCCCCTTGTTCATCCTGGTGTGAGAGCTTGCTGGGAACAAAAAGTGGAGACATTGGAATTCCTTGATTTGGAGGCTTGTCTGTAGCATTATTTGCTTCAGGTAAGGATAGCTTGCCAAAAAAATTGAAGTAGACATTGTGTCTCACAAAGAGAGATGAGACCTTTTGCATGGCTGAGAAAGAGTCACCATGAATTTGGTCAATGAAAAGGAACTGACAATCTTGCGATTGGGCCTTAGCTTGTGGGTATCTGCACTGAGACTCTTTCTTGGTTTCCCTTCCACCAATGCATTGTGCTGGAGGCTGATGGTCAAGAGGGTTGGCCTTCAAGAAGCACTCAGTGACTCGGTTGATAAGACACTCAAATTCTCCCTCATTGTACTGATAGCAATCTGGTCGACAGGCTCTCAAAAGTGCGTCTTGCGCGATCTGGTGATCTGGCGACTGTTCAATGAGCTGCGCAATCTGTGGGGATTTGAAGCCAAGTCTCCTTGCCAATACAGCCATGTCATACAGTATTGTCTGGTCTGCCACCTCACGATTTGGCTTCGCCGCAGGATCTTTTTTTTGTGGTTTATTGGATAACTTTGGATAATGATGCATAGCATAGAGCCAGAGTTGTCAGTATCCAAGTTCTGCAGGATCCACTTGGGAGTACACGTAGCGCTGGAACCCTGTTTTGGAGGTCTGTATCAAGAACTGTGTGTTGCTGGGATCAAAAGACAGAAAGGCAGCATGCATAGCACTTTTGATTGTGGGAGAACATTTGGTAGGTGTAATAAGTTGTTTTATGCAGTTTGCGCAAGATTCTAGATACCAAAGGTCTTTAAAGAAGGTATGGAGGGAGGGAATAATGCCCTCCTTCTTCTTCATTTGCTTCCAAATTGATGATCTTTCTGATGTAGTGAAGTTTGAAAAGACTTTGCCACTGTGTACAAGACCCTTTACAGTGATTCTGTCCTTTGAAGAGATTCCAGGTGCTAGAAGCTGCAGAGTTTCCACTGTATTAACATTGACTTTGAGCATCTTGGCATGATCATGTTTCACGAGCGAGGACCAGTATTGTTGTAGCTCAGTCAGTCCGTGAACTATCTCCTGTGAACAGGATCAGCATCGCCGCTCTCAAGGATGACATCTGTATTACCTCATCGCAGCCTATAGCCAAAACCTGCGGAAGAGAACTGATTTGCATGCCATGTACTATCAGCGCGGGCGCTGCAAGCAAGGAATCAAAAGCAGCTTGAACACTGGCATGAGATTCAAGTCCGCGAAGCTGTCTGGCTTTGTTATCCAACAGCTGGGCCAACCACCGATTCTCAAAGTGCGCATTTGCCTCATATTGGTATTGCCGAATCTTTCGGTAGATCTCGCCGTCGCTTGGGGCTCTTTCATTGGAGTATTCTTCAGCGATGTTGGCTCTAAGGTCGGGACTAATGTCTAGGGGCTGTCAAAATAGGCTTTGCAGGTCACAACGGGAATGGATGTTCCAGTGGTGTTGGGGCAACAGTAGAGAGGATAACGACGAACGACCATGATGCTGTAATATTTGACTTACCATCTAAGTACAGATCAACAGCCCACCACTGATCTATGGGTGACAAATACTCCTCCCCCGCCTTCAAACGGTGTTGACCGTGTAGGCACTCTACTTGACCAGCGGAGAATTGCAGGTGCGGGTAGCGATTTGGTTGGTTAGTCATCATTTCATTTGTGCTTACTCGTGCTGCCCAAAGTGCATCATGGAGATGTTGCCTTGACACCACTGCACTCATGTGGTTATAGACATCGAGTCTCCAACAACCCTCCTTGTCAAATATTTCACAGAGCCATTCCACATTCTTCTGGTCTGAATGTTGGGAGACAGAAGGGTGAAGAGCAATTTGGCTAATATTAATTTTGGCAGTCCCTTGGTATTTTCGGCTTCGTTCCATGGTAAGTCGAAGCTCATCTTCAGTGTACATAGACTCATCCATGGTGGGAACAGTGAAAACTCGAGAGAATGTACAGCATTTGGGAGGGGGCTGTCTATTTAACATTACTTTTGGATTCACAAAGCGGAAGTTACACTCCCTGCTGATTCAGCCTTCTGGCAGCGGCAAGATCCTGAGTCTTCATCAAAGTGTGTCATTGTCTTCCAATAGTGCATATGGTCTATTTTTACCCAAAAACCAAATTCAAACATGGAAGATGCTAGAAACTTCTGTCTGGAAATTCCAGCCTCAGCTACTAGACATAAATACTATACCGTCTGCACTACCGTGACACCTCTTTTTCTCTTTCACTACATTCACAAGTCAATCACCTTCCCAAAAACAAAAGGATGTCAAAACCAGGAAAACACACAACTGTGGTCGACTTTGAGTCTTTAAAAGCCCAAGATCAGCTTCTTTCACAATCAAATTCCACAAAAGATCAGCCCACTCAGCCTGATGGCCTAACTCACTCACCCAGTGGCCTTCCGTCCAAAGAAACAAAAAAAAGAAATGCTTCTCCCTTGAAGGAGCCTTCTAGAAAAGTTATCAAAGGGCCCCCCAAAGCCTTGGGCCTCTCTCAAGGCCTCCAATCAGGAGGCAGATCCAAAACATTAATTGTGAGAGATGAGTCTCCTTGGGACACATTTGAGCTGAGTTTCAGCTGTAAATTAGCAGGAACTGTGGCCATTGCGGCTCACCGTTCTCAACCATCCCGGGTGATAGCTATCCGACAATATTCTGCTGCGGATGCAGAAACAATGTTACAACGATTCCGCCATATCCAGCATGAGAACATCATGTGCTCGAGCGAATGCTACAGGCACAACCGCTCCCTGTATGCAGTAGTCAATGATCTCCCCCTTACTCTGGAACACCTTGGGAGCCGCGCTGTCTGCCCCAATGAAGTTCAATTAGGTTCAATCATGCGACAAGTGAGTTAGCTACTGAACTACTAGAAGATCTACTAACATATGGAGATCCTTGACAGTCTCTCCTGTCTTTTTGCGGCGAGATTAGAGCACCGGGCCCTGACGTGCTCCAATATCCTTTTTGGTCTAGATGGGACCATTAAGATTGGTAATAATATCTTCTTATACCTTCATCAAGGCCCAGCTGACGGCAATATAGCCGGCTTAGAGTCCTGTGTAGACTGTCTTCCAGCTCAAGTACAAGCTCTCTCTATGCGGCCGCTTTCCAGCATTATGATGGAGTTAATGCAAACATATGATAAGAATGACGGGGTTGTTGGAGTCGATGACCTGGATCGTTGGCCCGTTGATTCAGACGCATTTGGGTTTCTCTCCACAGCTTCTTCAACTGTGACTATTGAAGCACTCAAGCAAGTGAGTCAATTCTCAGTTAGATCCCCATGCTCACTGAGTGCTGACCTGTCGCTGTGGCATAGCACCCGCTCATCAATAAGCCAAATCGATATCGCGGTCAGCTTGTGTGCTTGGCTTGACGCGCTGCAGTCTCTGCGAGGACATTCTATACTTTCAAAACTTGAGGTTTTTGATGGCAATATGCTTCTATTTCCTTTTAACTATCAAACATCATCTCACTAAACCAAGAGGCATTTGTGTCATGAGGCTGGGGTCGACCTGGGAATTGTTTAGTCTTCATCCATAACAGTAAAAATTTCCGTGTCACATGACTTGATCAAAAAAGTTTTGCGTGCGCAAGAGAATGTACCCCAAGTAGTGTTGTAGACCAATAGGGAACCTGTGATGAATGTGGAGGGTGTGCATACTGTGGTACTAAGCCTGGCCGGACCGACACCTCAAGAGTTTAAAACCTACCGAGCAAAATCTATGAGCACCTTGACTCCTGCCATTCTTGTTGTAATAGGTGAGCAGCGCCACCCTGAACTCGCAGGGGGTCAAGGGGTGGGGTGATGGGGCAAAATCTCACCCGATCAGCGTTTGACTATATGATGAGTCTTGCACCGCCGACTCACCCTTAGGTTGTTTCACATATATATTCCCAAGTACATACAGGTGAATGCTATTCAAGATCTCACATGCTTTTTCCTGTATTGAATTTAAAACTATGAACTGGCTTGCTGAATGTATGTCTGTTCCTTCTTGCAGGTATCCATAAAGTGAATGAGGATCACAATCACTGAGCATCATTTCTCAGTGTTTATTCAGATAATTCTGGCAGACGTTTCGGCCTAATCAGCAAAATGATAATTAGTCACTTGGTATATATGGATTTGCGAGAATCAGTCATACCTGGGGAAGGATAAATGCAAGCACTCAAAAGCATGCTGAGGCGAGGCAGCCTGTTGTATGTTTTCTCTCAGATGCTGAATGTCATCATCAGTGCCATGCTGCAATATATTTATTAATTGCATCAGCAATTCCTGGGTATTCTTCCAGGCTATCTTGCGCTGTTTGTCTCTGCAAGGATCAAAGATACAATGAGACTTTGACACAGCGCACTCCTGACAAGGCAATAAACCAACACACTGCGGTCTGTGAGTACAATACTCCGGAGTACAAATATGGGCCCTCAGAAACTCACCTTCACTCATTTCTCCTGGCATGGTACACAGGCCACTTTCCGGCGCTTCTGCACATTTTCGCCCCTGTGAAGGTCTTGATATGGATCCCTAGATCTTGCTGGGAGCAATCGGTGTAGTGGGGCTCCAGTATTTTTGGACATACTCAAAACATGCTAATCAGTTTCTTGCAGGCAGGACTTCATGAAACAGGGTGGTCCATATCAAAGCTCTAGGGATCTAGTCCTTTATAATTAGATTAATCTTAACAATTTCTCTTTCTGTTTACTAATGTCAGTATCCATATCTGACAAAGTACAAAGGAACATATTCCATATAGTGTAGGCATGCGACTAGTGACGCATGTTTGCTCCTCTTAAAATCTGTGATTGGTAGGTCATTGTATTTTGTTGGCGCCACCGTATATCCAGACAAAGAAGTTGCTTCCATGTGACAGTGATTCAGATCTTGGCATTCCATTAGATTCATACTCCTTTGTCCCTCAACATTTGTTTGCTCCAATACATATGTAAAACAAGTCACTGCAATAATTTTATCTAATTCTGTTAATAAGTTCTTATGACACTATCAGTGATTAAGAGAGCACAATTATAAAGAGTATCTAATGGTGGTGCCATTCAAAATAATTGATCCTAAAATTACACATGGTCCCAAAATCTTTTGCCGCAACATTGGGGCACTCAGGTCTTGGTACAGTGGTACAAGCGAGATGGTGTGAGATGTGAGTAGGACTTGAGGTGGTGATTACTACTTTATGCTGCAGTTGGTCCCGCCAAGTACAGAGATATGAGGTATCATTGGCCTGTTGTACCCACTGAGAGAGTGGGCCACCACCACTATGGCACCGCAGTGGTCCCTCATTTGGTGGTCTTATATGGGTCAGTACGGGCCGACAAGATTCTTTGTGGATAAAACTGGAGCTGAGCCAATTAGCCAATAAAACCACATGTTGCACCACGGCTCAGGGAAACCCACATCAAAAAGGGCTCGCTCGGATAATCGACTCCTCGTTTTCCACAACGACCTGGGTACCATTTCAACTGGATTCCATCCAAAAAGTTCTTCGGAGGCCCAATAGAACAACTAATTGAAGGTCTGGGGCTGGGCAAAGTCTTGAGCATATCAAATAAAGGTCTGAGTTTTAGAAATTTCCAGGACTCATTTTGACTGGCATTGACATATTTCTATAGTATGGATCGCTACTTAACAATAGCTGACTACCTACTATCCTTACCTGTCGAACTCCTCAGTATTATCTTGCGTCATCTTGATTATTCATCAAAGTTAGCACTCCAATGGACGTGCAAATCACTATACTCAGTTGTGGGGGGCTATTGGTTTTCCAGAACTTATACCATGGTGGATCTTCTTGAGATAGAACGGTGGCCTTGCTTTTCTATGGGACAACAAGGAGTGGGCACAGAACAACCAATAGCACAACTTGACTATTTTGCCTGTCATATCTGTTTCAAGATCTGGTCAGTGGCATTTTTCTCCAATGCAATGATGAAGGGCCACCGCGGAAAATTATCCCCTATCTTGTTTCCAGAGAGAATGCACCACTTCTGCATTCCATGTGGCATGCACTTGAAGTGTTACCTTCCCAGGGTGAGTCTCCAATTTGGGGGCGCGACTGGAGGAGATGGAATAGTTTGTTATGAATGTCATCATTTCAAAAAGGTGGAGAGGCTGGTTGAGTTCAAGGAAAGAACTTGTGCTGCTTGCTTGCGATCATGAAACCTCTCCAATGACATAAGATGAAGAAGTGGAGGCACGTTATATTAATGAATATGTCATTGAAAACATTGAAGATAGTTGGTGACCAAAAAGAACTGCATCCAAAAATGGGTCTGGTTGCAGCCAACACTCAAGTCCCTCACTTAATTTCCGATCCTCCTTTGCTTCATCTTAGCCTGTGTCTCCAACATCTGTTACAGGCCCTCATCCAACAATTCTTGCACATGAAAATATAGTCAGGCAAAATGTTGTTACAGGCCTCACATTGCAAACTTCCTTGATTACACCAAGCCCATTGTGAGTTCCTGTAATGCTCACATCCAACATCCTCGTGCTGATGAAGATTCTCTATCATGTGATTAAAGACATTATCATGAACAGCAACATCTGCGTCTGGTGCAACTTCATCGTCAACAGCTTGGTTTGCCATGGCTACCAACCTGTCCTCATGCCAAAGGGGGCAAGCACATGACTTCCAAGTGAGGCCGCAGGTGTAGCAGAACTCATGGCCACAACTTTATTGAAATGTTAGTGTGTTCATTGGTGTTTCTTTCTGAGTAGGAATATGATAGTGTCACTGACTTACTGGCATGTCATATGGTTGCATCCATGATGCAGCTCTATCATTGCCTGGCAACTAGAGCATTGTCTCCAATTCTCTTCATCAGCCATTGCCAAAACACTTTGAAGTTTGTCATCCATTGGGCAGTCAACCCCGGGATGTGCAAGAGAACGGCATGGTAAATGTGTTGCCTGATGACATTGAGGGCACGTTCCATGTTCATTTTCAATATTGAATGGGGGTATAAACTTGGAACACGTTGGCTCAGCGCAGTACACATGGTCTTTTGTTGAGTGCTCAATGGCTCTTTCGCAGAAGTCCTGGAGTTCATGATAATTGAGGAGCCTCAGGGCAATTCCAGGTGGCACAATCCGACCACAGCAGCGGGGAGGATATAATTCCTCATCTTTAATTGCCCCAATAAACAATTGCCTGTTACAATCGTGGCAATAGCTGTGGCCACACAAGCTTATAAACAGAGTGCTGGTATCATAATGCTCAAGGCAAGCAGCACACTCAAGGGCCTTTGCTTTGGATGATGATGCATATGGTGAAGGACCTTCTTCATTACTCAAATTTTCAGACAGGGACACATGGTTCATGAGATCTGCCATTACAGTAGAAATAGTGTTGTTGTCATCATTGTCCTCTGAGATCGATTTGCCCTGGCTTGAAAGATGGGGGCCAGCTTGTCCATCACTATTCAGAGCAATCGTGTACCGATGGTCCTGATCAGCAACTCTTTCATCATTCTTGATAGACATTAGGACGTTTTGGTCTGTGGCGATTGCAGTGCTGGTGCTGATAGCCAGAATTTTATCCTGTATGGAGGCCTGGGCGGTGAGAATCTCATCTTTTGTAATAGCAATTGTAAGTTCAAGGTCTGTTGGATTCCCCGCAGCCTGCTTTCCCTTCTGCTGACCCTCAAGCTCTTTAAGGTCTTCCTCAAGAAGCTGCAAAATCAGTTCTGTATTTTGATCGCATTCCATATTGAACATTGGGGGCTGGACGGGTAGAGGGGGGAAAACAAAATTAACACAATTGGGTGGCAGTTTGGTTCTATGAATCTGCACCTAAGGGGTCCAAGCTATGCCATAAATTGCAACTTGACCTGTCATCTTTCATTATCAACATACAGCTCCACATAAGATGTTGCGTGCCAAGTGGCAGCAATTGATTGGTCATTAGACAGTCAACGCTTCAAAGTTGATTATTTGTTGACATAGATTACAGCTATTCCCTAAACTGTTTTTGTCTCAGACTGTATCATGGGGGGCAAAACAAAGTGACATCTGTAAACTGCTCACAGAAGCCACTATAGGCTGCGAGCAATAAAATGTTCCAGCTTAGCCAGACAACCTTGCCCATTGATAGGGTAAGAGCAGGGTGGGACATCCTCAGCGTGCTGATAAAGTGCAGAAAGCTTTGAGAACTCCCCATTACAGCTGGGACATCTGTAGAGCCACCCTCCATCCTCGAGACTATCATTTATATACTTTCGGTTTTGGTAACACTCACGGGCCATATTGTCAAGTTCATCCTCAGTAACACCTGATGCACAATTCCCCAACTCCAGATGGATTAACATTCCAGAAAAGGATTTAAAAATCTGGTAACAGCCATAGCATTCCAAATTTCGAGTTTGATGCTTCTGTTGGTGCTGAGGGCCCTGTTAGTACAAAAGGTATTGGGCTGCTCAAAATTGGTCTATTACCATTTGTAAATTATTCTTGTTTGCAAAGTAGTCACCACATTTAGTGCAGAGATGATGCTGGGTAACATCATGTTCTTGAAGTTGCTCAATAGAATTATAATAAAGGTTGCAGTCAGAGCAAAAGTGATGGGACTCCACTAAATGGTTTTGAAGCTCTTTGCTGGTATCAAAGTCTTGAGGTTGAGGACAAAGTAAGCACATCTTGTGTCTGCTGGATTCTAGAAGATGTGCATTTTTTGCTGGAGTCAAGATGAACAACTGACAGCATCTTTCACACCATGCATGTCGCGATGTATGTTTGCAATGGGCATAAAGAGAAGATTTAGAGCCAAAAAACCTCTCACAGATAGTACATTCGTAATTCACACCATCATAGGCGAGATATGGACCCAAGGCCATAGTCGTTTGATACACTGGCTCAGGATGCAAAGCGCCAGGTGGGGTGGGAGAGTGAAAAAGTGATAGAGGGGTCAGTAGCCTGTGCGGAGGATGGGTGACGAGGAAATAAATATGTGGACGTTGTCTCAGCACACACACAAAGATGGGTGCAAGCCACATAACAGTTGCTTTTATTGATCATATGGCATATTGGACAGTAAAAAACTAATAAAACCTTGAATGAGAGTCCAAAGACTTCAGCAATATTTTCTTATTTTCATCGGTGATTGTATCCCCAACCTACATGGTAAGACTGGGAAGGCTATCTCCCCCGTAGTTGATTTGCAGGTTTTAATTTCTCTTTCAAAAAGCATGCCACCGAGGAACAAAATCCAAGCCCATGGCAAAAAGACAGTGTTTAAAATGAGGGGAAACTGTCAAGTATGTGTTGTCTACTACTGTGCATGCATATTGCATTTCATTGCATCAAAATAAGAGCCATCCCAAAATGACACATCACAGGTGTTGGAAATCTGTGATTACAATCTGTCTTTCATGACACCCCAACATTTACACAGTATGTGGGCTACCACAACCAGTGATCCAAACATCCTTGCCAATCATTTGGAAAATATGGTGCTATTCAACCTAAAGCTAGCATGAAGAAAAAAGAAGAAGAAATCATAACAAAGTAAAGGGACACGGGAGAGTGTGGATCGAGGGCATCTAGGAAGCATAAGCTTGATGTTGATATTTGAGCATCAGTTTCACAGGTAATGACTGATACCTGATTCGAAATTTCCAATGAGGGGCCATCTTGGTATATCAGCTGTCACCACATATGCATGAACACGTAGCTGGGTACAGCAAGCTGTACATGCAATCAAGATCATTGCATGAGACCTGAACAAAGTTACACTGATAATGAATGTGGTTATTTAGTCATGGTCAACCACCTGTATTTGTTTATTCATAGCTCTTGGATTGAATGCTTAGCAGGACAAATAATTATCATGTCAATTCCTAACACTAACAAACTTGAGGTGGCGGTGGCCTGTGAACAAAGAGAAGCTGACCATGGTTATATTATGGGTGACCTTTCCACTAACATAAAAAGGTTTGTATGGAAACTGTTGGTACTTTGTCTGCAGCACTAATGAGAATAGGTACTTTCATTCTGCACAGTTCTCAGACTTGAGCATACATATGGAGGATCAAGAATTCAAAGTACACAAATTATTGATCTGTGGACAGTCTACCAAAGCTGGTCTAAACTGAACTTTTAGGAAATGTCAGAAAACGCTATACAGCTCAAAGAGGACAACCCTCGAGCTGTAGAAGCGATGATCCATTTCATGTATGGGTTTGATTATGACAGTAGTGGCAGTGACCACAGCCGTGTTTCCCCAATGCTGTTCAATGTCAACATGTACCAAGTTGCAGACAAATATGGGGTACCAAAACTCAAACAACGTGCGAAAGAGAAATTTGAAAAGATAATTGAGACTTGCTGGGAAATGGATGACTTTCCATTGACCATTACTGAAGTGTATTCAAGCACACCAAAGACAGATAGAGGTCTTCAAGACCCGCTCATCAGGACAGCACTCAAACATATTGAGCATTTATAGAAGACTGAAGACTTTGTGCAAGTCCTTGAGGAGACTGTTGGCTTTAGTGCTGATATATTTCAGTATTCAATTTCTCAGTCTACAAATCCCAGTCTAACAAAATATTGCTGTTTGAACTGTGGTAATCAGTGGCAACTTGAGACCTCAGTCAGCTTAGTCTACTGCCCTACATGTGGATACAGCAGGTCTAATTGGAAACCAAACATTGTCAAGTGATGTTAGTGATTTTCTCTTGTGGTTGGGGCATTTCCTATGTCACAGTGAGATTGTATCTCATGACACAAAATCTTCCAACTATGGAAACCTAATGTTTGATTGTTTTACACTTTCTGCTTTTTTTGGATCCTTTGCCTGTTTTGCAATCTTTTCATTTGTTTTTTTGTTTGCTTGAGTAGGCGAGCAAGTATAAAAGGATCCGAGTATCTTCTTTTTCCTTTTCCCTTCTCTCTTCTCTATGATTGATTTCCCGTTGAATGTTACCTAGCTAGTTTGAATCCTGCTTCTGCTACTATCCAGTTTGAGCCTGAAGCAGATTTAGCTTAAATTTAAAAGAAACAAGAGCACTTGCTAGAGCTTTAGAGGATTACATGACCAACCAATGGAACTTGTTGTTCAACTAAGTGACAGACAATACAAAGAATAACTCCACCCAACAGGCTCAAAATAGAAATGGATAGTGGATATGTTCAGTAACCCTAGACCTGGAATGGTGGAACCCAAGTCTCATGTTTTAAGGTGATGGACATCCTGAGCATGCCATCGTAGGTGCATCTCATGTAGGACTGACAGATTGCAAAAGTTACATTTCCAATCCATCAAATGTGATGTCTTGAAATGCCTCTTCACCCCATTGTAATCAGAGTATTTCTTGAAGCATTGGAAGCATGTGAGAGGTTTCTCTGCACTCAGAATATGCTTCCTGGTAGAGTCATGTTCCTTCTCCCATGACGCAGTCGGCTGCTCCAGGGTTGTTCTTTTTTGAATCTTTGAGCTTGGAACCTGGTCTTCATCATCTGACGGTGCAGAGCGCTTAGGTCGTCCTCGAAGAGGGCCACCCTCCTGGAATCCACAGTACTGGACCCCAGCAGCAACAGCTTTATTACGTTGTTCCCACTCATCTTCCAGTGAATCTGTAGTAGGCCATGTAAAGAATGTCTCCACAAGACATATCTGCTCTGGTGGCATTGTGAACTCTTTCCGCAACACCTCGCGTGAAGGTTCATCACTGACAGCGCCACCAGTGAGCTGTCTCTCAATATCAATCACCGCCTGCTTCCAACTGAATTCACGCTGTGCTTCCTTCCGCCATCTGTCCTGCAGGCGGCAACACAGATTGCTGACTTTACACTCCTGGTTGTCCAGCATATCCTGCAATGCAGGGTCACCAGCATGGTCATTGCACTGAGTTTTCAAATCAGCTAGCCATCGTATGGCTGATTGCAGTTCCGGATCCTTCTCCACTAATGCCCGGTCAGTGTCATTCAGGTATTGTGGTCGTCGCCGATCAATCCAGCGGCTCATTCGTGTTACTGCTCTCGAGAACTCTTCATCAGGATTGAGACCACACATAACCTCCTGTAAGCCAGTATGTCGTCAGGGCTGGTAATGTTTGATAAAGGTTCTACTACTTGCGTGCGCCATGATCACATTGCGTTGGGCCTCACTGACAAAACCTGGGGAAAATGACTTCAATGAAAGGTCCTTCTTGAGAGGAGCAGGAAACCTCAAGAAATGAGAAGGATTTCACCTACCACTTTTATCGAGCAAGTCACCTCCCCCATATCGGAACTGGTGGGAGAACAAATGATCAAGGAAGCTGTGTATTTCACTGAAAGTCCTGAGCTGTGCATCAAGAGTGTGTCCATTCATGGGTGTCTCCCACAAGATACGGGGCTGACCGCAGACCAAATTAACCTTCAGGAAGACATAGTAATTGTCCATCTCTCTTTTCAAGGGAAGTGGCATCTCCTGTCGACCATCCTCAACAAAAAGCCTCCGCAGGTCTTCCATTGAGGTTAGGTGAGGCACCTCAAATGCATTGATGTAAAACAGTATGCTGAAGAGCAGAACATGCAGGCTGAAAACAAGTGATACACTGTAGACAATTTCAGGCAGTGCAAAAGTGTTACTATTTCTGTCAGTCTAACAAGGCCAGGCAAGGCCAGATGGATAGGCGTATAACACAGGATGCCACCTACAGCTTTGACATGCCAAGGACGCTTTTCACAAACTGAGGTTGGAGTTCAATCATTGGCACCGGGGGTCCTCCATGAGGATCCTGCTGGAGAGACACCTGCAAATGCCTGAATTGAAGATCTAGCATTGCCTGTTTCCAATTGATAGTGAAAAGTCCTATGGTATTGTATAGGCATAGAATAATCCGTTGAAATCCCAGGTAGAATCGCTTTTCCCGAGTTTGGAGGATTGTTTCGTTAAATGGGACCATGTCTTCAATGTAAACTGGAATATTTGCCCATGGCTGCTTATCTAGGCCTTGTTTGTCAACCAGATGTCTCATGCCCTACAGTTGTTATCAGATTAAGCCTTGTGGAGATAGCAAGTAAGACTAGAGAACAAACTGTGTGAACTGCCTCACCCATCTCTTTGCTCATCTTGTGTTTGGTAACCCATGTGTAGTAGATCTGAAAGTACTTCCAATCTGCATTGAGTGAACTAGCCTTCCCATAGCCCTTCAGACAGCAACCATCAGGATTGTATTCCAGCTTCAGGCACCAATTCAAGAATCAATGCATGTCATTTGGAGACGCTTCACGCAGTGCATCTTCTGCGTCCCCCCACTTTGCATTGGCGCATGGCTCGATTGCCTTGGTTTGGCAGTATCTGTGATGAGAACATATTGGTCAGTTGATCATAATTTGATGAGCTCTAGACAATAACTCAGTCACTTACCGAGCCCAGTGTTCCTTCAGTCGAAGGTTCAGCTTCTTGGTATTCTTGGATTTGCCATAATCCTCCAGTACTTTAGACAGATCCTTGTCTGTATCATCAGCTGGATCTTGGTAACGGGCTTGGTGTGCAAGTTCCACATTTCCTGTGTTTGTGTCTTGTTCTGGTGCTCTCCACTTGCATGTGTTTGCTTGCGACCTTTGGATAACAGTATTTGGTTTTGGTTTCCTCTGAGCAATCTTTTGGGCTGCTGGGTGAGGGCACTCTGGCTCAGTCAACTCTGTCTCAGAACCAGGTTCAAATGGTCTATTGCTGTCGGTATCTGTGGGAGATGTACAGGAGGATCCGCTGGTGGTGTTGCAGCTGCTAATATTGTACTGTCCCTGATAATGCATGGTCAGGACCTTGCCCCGACCGTGCATAGGAACTGCCGGAAAGCTTAAGATGGTTTAAAAGGAGTGACCGGATAGAAGGTAGCAGGAGGGAAAATAAGGAAGGGTAGAGTTCTAAAGTGGTGGTCGCTGTTGGG